>JBAIZL010000008.1:7337500-7485000 GCA_036971475.1 Prosapia bicincta
TATTTGTATTGAAATTTATCAAAGCTCAAATAAATTAATGTACTTATTAACTGATCAAAACTATCTAATAACAACCTGTTTACTTAAATATGTTCAATAAATAATATAACATAATCTAAGTGTTAAAACAGCTGTTCTACAACGTAACGTACTTGTTGCAAGAAATCATAAGTTAGCATTTAATTCACTTTGAGGTAACCTGATGGAATTTATACTGTCGCGGAATTGTATGTTTATGTCCAACCAATAAGTCTTTTTAGGCGTCGCATAGACGTTTTCACTTCAAAAACATTTCTGCGACATTCAGCAAAACATTTTACTTAGCGAAGAGTGCTCTAAAGAAGAGTTCTTCCTTATAAAGCTCCGCGGGTGCGATTTTGATGCCCAAACAAATATCAACTTTCTATTTAGCTATGCTGGGCAAAGCAGAAGTGAAATCTGAATAAATTTCTCTTGTTCAAACAGTGTCCGTAATCTTCGCGTTGTTTGCACAGTTTAAACGGTCGCGCTAAAGTGTCCAATCTGTAGTTATTTATTTCCAATTGTAATTCAGCGTCCACATGCTTCGGCCGACCGGAAGGAAGAGGCCCTTCGAACCCGGAGGAAAGCGTTTTCAAGTGACGGCATTTACACGTTGTCCTTATTAAAATGAAAGAACAATAAACGAGTTGTCAGTAAATTCTATACTAAATAATATTAAAAATGAATATTTTTAATTCAACCTCTTTAAATTTGCAAATAGTAAGAGATTATTAAGCTTTTAAAAACACACTCTTCTAATAATTGAGACACAAATTACTGAGACACATATTCTCTCCCCGCACTGCGCCACTGCGCACTAAGCATCCTTGTGACCGGAGCCTTCCGCACAAGAACATACACAACACATATTCTCTCCCCGCACTGCGCCACTGCGCACTAAGCATCCTTGTGACCGGAGCCTTCCGTACAAGAACATACACAACACATATTCTCTCCCCGCACTGCGCCACTGCGCACTAAGCATCCTTGTGACCGGAGCCTTCCGTACAAGAACATACACAACACATATTCTCTCCCCGCACTGCGCCACTGCGCACTAAGCATCCTTGTGACCGGAGCCTTCCGCACAAGAACATACACAACACATATTCTCTCCCCGCACTGCACCACTGCGCACTAAGCATCTTTGTGACCGGAGCCTTCCGTACAAGAACATACACAACACATATTCTCTCCCCGCACTGCGCCACTGCGCACTAAGCATCCTTGTGACCGGAGCCTTCCGCACAAGAACATACACAACACATATTCTCTCCCCGCACTGCGCCACTGCGCACTAAGCATCCTTGTGACCGGAGCCTTCCGTACAAGAACATACACAACACATATTCTCTCCCCGCACTGCGCCACTGCGCACTAAGCATCCTTGTGACCGGAGCCTTCCGTACAAGAACATACACAACACATATTCTCTCCCCGCACTGCGCCACTGCGCACTAAGCATCCTTGTGACCGGAGCCTTCCGTACAAGAACATACACAACACATATTCTCTCCCCGCACTGCACCACTGCGCACTAAGCATCCTTGTGACCGGAGCCTTCCGTACAAGAACATACACAACACATATTCTCTCCCCGCACTGCGCCACTGCGCACTAAGCATCCTTGTGACCGGAGCCTTCCGCACAAGAACATACACAACACATATTCTCTCCCCGCACTGCGTCACTGCGCACTAAGCATCCTTGTGACCGGAGCCTTCCGTACAAGAACATACACAACACATATTCTCTCCCCGCACTGCGCCACTGCGCACTAAGCATCCTTGTGACCGGAGCCTTCCGTACAAGAACATACACAACACATATTCTCTCCCCGCACTGCGCCACTGCGCACTAAGCATCCTTGTGACCGGAGCCTTCCGCACAAGAACATACACAACACATATTCTCTCCCCGCACTGCGCCACTGCGCACTAATCATCCTTGTGACCGGAGCCTTCCGTACAAGAACATACACAACACATATTCTCTCCCCGCACTGCGCCACTGCGCACTAAGCATCCTTGTGACCGGAGCCTTCCGCACAAGAACATACACAACACATATTCTCTCCCTGCACTGCGCCACTGCGCACTAAGCATCCTTGTGACCGGAGCCTTCCGTACAAGAACATACACAACACATATTCTCTCCCCGCACTGCGCCACTGCGCACTAAGCATCCTTGTGACTATAGCCTTCCGCACAAGAACATACACAACACATATTATCTCCCCGCACTGGGCCACTGCGCACTAGGCATCCTTGTGGCCGGAGCCTTCCGTACAAGAACATACACAACACATATTCTCTCCCCGCACTGCGCCACTGCGCACTAAGCATCCTTGTGACCGGAGCCTTCCGCACAAGAACATACACAACACATATTCTCTCCCCGCACTGCGCCACTGCGCACTAAGCATCCTTGTGACTATAGCCTTCCGCACAAGAACATACACAACACATATTATCTCCCCGCACTGGGCCACTGCGCACTAGGCATCCTTGTGGCCGGAGCCTTCCGTACAAGAACATACACAACACATATTCTCTCCCCGCACTGCGCCACTGCGCACTAAGCATCCTTGTGACCGGAGCCTTCCGCACAAGAACATACACAACACATATTCTCTCCCCGCACTGCGCCACTGCCCACTAAGCATCCTTGTGACCGGAGCCTTCCGTACAAGAACATACATAACACATATTCTCTCCTCGCACTGCGCCACTGCGCACTAAGCATCCTTGTGACCGGAGCCTTCCGCACAAGAACATACACAACACATATTCTCTCCTCGCACTGCGCACTAAGCATCCTTGTGACCGGAGCCTTCCGTACAAGAACATACACAACACATATTCTCTCCCCGCACTGCGCCACTGCCCACTAAGCATCCTTGTGACCGGAGCCTTCCGTACAAGAACATACACAACACATATTCTCTCCCCGCACTGCGCCACTGCGCACTAAGCATCCTTGTGACCGGAGGCTTCCGTACAAGAACATACACAACACATATTCTCTCCCCGCACTGCGCCACTGCGCACTAAGCATCCTTGTGACCGGAGCCTTCCGTACAAGAACATACACAACACATATTCTCTCCCCGCACTGCGCCACTGCGCACTAAGCATCCTTGTGACCGGAGCCTTCCGCACAAGAACATACACAACACATATTCTCTCCCCGCACTGCGCCACTGCGCACTAAGCATCCTTGTGACCGGAGCCTTCCGTACAAGAACATACACAACACATATTCTCTCCCCGCACTGCGCCACTGCGCACTAAGCATCCTTGTGACCGGAGCCTTCCGTACAAGAACATACACAACACATATTCTCTCCCCGCACTGCGCCACTGCGCACTAAGCATCCTTGTGACCGGAGCCTTCCGTACAAGAACATACACAACACATATTCTCTCCCCGCACTGCGCCACTGCGCACTAAGCATCCTTGTGACCGGAGCCTTCCGTACAAGAACATACACAACACATATTCTCTCCCCGCACTGCGCCACTGCGCACTAAGCATCCTTGTGACCGGAGCCTTCCGTACAAGAACATACACAACACATATTCTCTCCCCGCACTGCGCCACTGCGCACTAAGCATCCTTGTGACCGGAGCCTTCCGTACAAGAACATACACAACACATATTCTCTCCCCGCACTGCGCCACTGCGCACTAAGCATCCTTGTGACCGGAGCCTTCCGTACAAGAACATACACAACACATATTCTCTCCCCGCACTGCGCCACTGCGCACTAAGCATCCTTGTGACCGGAGCCTTCCGTACAAGAACATACACAACACATATTCTCTCCCCGCACTGCGCCACTGCGCACTAAGCATCCTTGTGACCGGAGCCTTCCGTACAAGAACATACACAACACATATTCTCTCCCCGCACTGCGCCACTGCGCACTAAGCATCCTTGTGACCGGAGTCTTCCGTACAAGAACATACACAACACATATTCTCTCCCCGCACTGCGCCACTGCCCACTAAGCATCCTTGTGACCGGAGCCTTCCGTACAAGAACATACACAACACATATTCTCTCCCCGCACTGCGCCACTGCGCACTAAGCATCCTTGTGACCGGAGCCTTCCGTACAAGAACATACACAACACATATTCTCTCCCCGCACTGCGCCACTGCGCACTAGGCATCCTTGTGACCGGAGCCTTCCGTACAAGAACATACACAACACATATAGAGACGTGAATGAAATGTTTAAGCTTCTGTGGGGCCCTTTTCTTGAATTTTACTTCGATGAGAGCGCAGGCTGCTGTCAAAATATTCTCTATATTAAAGGGTGTCTGGACTACAAACTGCAAATTCTTCAATAGAAGCCGAAATACTATAACTTCTTTTTCAGTTATTTTACAGTTCATGCTCTCCTTACATATATCTTGTACAAATTTTCAATTGTTAATCAAATACTATTTTATTCAACAATTCAAGTTGAAATACATTTACTTATAGTGGGTGACACGATGTTGATAAAGATATTTTCAAACATTAATCAATTCTTGAATTGTATAGTCCATTACGTTCGGCGAATCTTATTAATCACTTAAACAATAGTTTATGACTATCCGAACTTTAAAGCGTGTAAATTTTTCAAAACTTACTGAGACAGAACGTTTTCGATCGCTATGTGCCGATCTTCATTTGTGTTTTCTGCTTGGAGATGTCGGATCACCGCTTGACCCAACCTCTCCAAGCAGAAGACACTGATGAAGATCTACACATAGCGGTCGAAAACGTTCTGTCTCAGTAAGTATTAAAAAATTTTCAAAATTTAAAGTTCGGATAGTCATAAATTAATCAATTAATTAAATTTAATAATAAATTAATTTTAGTTTTATATGAGAAATACTTTCCACAAAAGGGGTAAGGCATGCAATATAATTATTTCTTCCTAATTGAATTGAAATAAGTGATAAGATAAGATTTCATAAATCAGTTGATTTTATTTTATAGGTTATGTGGTAGAACAGCTGTTTTAACGCATAGGTTATGTTACTTTTTTAATATTAATTGTTTTTATTTAATAAAATTAACTCAAATAAATTTTTTCTTTCTTGAGTCAAGTAGGAACTGATTTTAAACTATTTTTTTCTATTACTTGTTTTACATAATATAGTAAAATAAAACTAGACCAAGCCTAAATCGTCATTGGGATATAATGGAAGGATCATATAACTATAAACAACATGAACAGAATCTTTACCAACATTGTATCACGATAAAGGTACAAGCCTGAACTAGAGGTACAGACAATAAACATGTTACGAGTAAGGGAAGAATTGCGAACAAAGAAAGTCAAAGACGAATAGAGCTAAAAGGGGAAGAATTCACCCAAGTGGTGTGCCCTTGTGTTAAGGCGCTTTGCATTACCAGTAACTATACTCAATAAAATTTCAAAGGTTTGTATTTTGTTAATCCTTGAAGGTTGATTAGGTAATGTTATTGCAAAATAGTCTATTCATCAATCTATTATTGATACTGTTCAAACAAATTGCAATTTTAGAAGTTTATGCAAAAATGTCTAGCAACAAAAAGTACCTAATAGAAGATGGAAATTTAATTTTAGTCTTTTTTTTTAAATTAAACTGCCTTTATGACGATAGCTACTTCTAACGGTTAAAGATACCGCCTTCTGTTTATACGATGCATGTTGTCTTACAGACCTGACGTAATTACATATATTTCAGGCGCTCCGTACATTTTGTCTTCTTTACAAAGAATCATCTATTGTTTATATATTTTAGTTTCATTTTTATAATTTGAATTACCAAAACCTATTGTTTCACCCAATCAGTTGATCATAAAAAACTTTTCACGTAAAATTTGAAACGAAATTTTGAGCTCAGAAATTAGATAATAACGAGTACCAGCTCAATCAATTCATTTTCTCATTCTCGTTTCAATGTCAAAGTCATCATCAGTGAGTATAATAATATAAATTCTAAACAATGAATAAAATATAAAAATGTTATACAAAATTTTATTATAGCTTAGACTTTAAGCATGATGATGTAGATGCAACGATACGAAAACCTCCGTCTGTCTTGATCACAAGTCTTGAGCACTGTTATGATATCTCTCTTGGGTAAGCGATACGCGTTGATTGACAGCCAGTCAGTTATCGGTCGTGACTGAAGACTCTCGAGGAGCTGCAACAAACGGAAGCGATCTACGCACCGCCGAGTAGGGGCTTTGTGCTTGTCGGCCTATTTTCATAGCGGCCGACACGGATGGGATACTTGAAGGCCGATATTTGGAAATTAACGAGAGAGAGTTTGGAAGTGAAAGCTTCGCTACGCGCGTCCAGGAATGGAAATATAGCATCCAGTTCGTCGCCAGAATCAACTGTTTGTGTACGTCACTATAATCTGTTCCTGTGGCCAAGACTTAAATACTTTCGTTTGACTTGTTTGTATTGATACACCTTCTGGACGAACCATGGTGACACAGGGCCTACGTATGTGCAACTGATCACTCATACACGCTCATGCCCAGCTGATAAAGTTTTCATTTTCTGAATCCTTGACGTCAGAACGTTGTGAAGTGAACTTCGTGAGAAGGTGACGTCATTATTTTGGAATTTCATCGAGAATGCGTTACAATCGGCAAATCAACTAACAGTATCGCCCAGCCTATTAATGCTGTTTCGTTTGTGTTTAGGTTGGTTATGTTTAAACCATTTTCAAATTCGATAACCTATATATTTCTAAACCATATATTTGATTAAATTAAGCGAGTACGTGTGGTTTCATACAACAGATATTTTACATTAGCCTAAAGGTATATTTGGTAAGTTACGTTGTGATCTTTTCAAATGAAATATCCTATATATTTATTCAGAAAAATCGTATATTTGAGTATTCTGATAACATATGATTCCATACCACAGCTGTTTTCATCTCCACTTAGAGGTGGCTTGGAGGTTATGTTTAATAATTTACAAATGTAATTCCTGTATATTGAAACATATCATTACACGAGAACGCGCGATTTAATACAACAGCTGTTTTATAACTCGTAGGTTATATTACTTTCTGTGTTGCATATAAGCAGTAAGTTAAAATGTATGTCCAAGAAACATTACAGGATTTCATATGTTAACGATGAGTATAGTTATCTAATGACGGTCTTGGTTATAACTTGAACTATATTTATCAATTAGGTTTCTTTATTGGAAGCTATTTAATGCTATTTACAAATTTATAAACATAAAAAATTATAAAATTTATATTTAAAAATCTAAAGGTATATTAATAAGTAAGGTTATGTTTCATTGTAAAGTAAGGTTTTACGCCTTTCTATAGGATATGATAAATAAAATAAGCGAGGAGCAAAATTTACCAATTAAAAGCTTTTATAAGGCTATGGAACCTTCTTGCAGGGTTTTGCCTAGTTCCCTTCCATTATATCCCTCATTTAAATATTTAAATTCTTTCTCTTCAAATTTCAATTGTCTTTACGTAGAAGATAAATTTCATTTTCTTTGGTTCATTCCATTTTTTATTTGCGAGTTTTACGTTTTGGTCACGAATATTTGGCCTAAAGCATACTTGGCACGCAACGCGGACCTGATAACGCCAAAGTCGCTTAGCGTTGACGGCCGACATGCTGTCCCTACGTAACCTAACTTTGCCGCCCACAAAGTGGAAACAATGCCAAGGGTAAGCACCGCAACCACTGATTAGCGAACTGAGTCGAGGCCGCAAGGGGCGGGTTAGCCCCCGGGCACCCACCAGTGCTACAGCCTAGCCGTTGTGGATCTGTCTGACGGGACGACTTGCGTACGAACTGGCGAGATCTTACCAAATAGGCACCAAATAGGCATCAATACTTGTATTAAATTTGTTGAAAATACTTCTATTTTTTTTCAATAAAAAATCTGTTTTCAAACTTTGTTTAATAAAATAAGAAAAAGTACAAATTTCGTAAAATTTAAGATTAATTATTTATGCATTATTTTAGCCATGCGTGCTCTTGCCAGTCTGGCTTTTCGGCAACGATAAGTTCTCCTGTGACGTTAGAGACTCGCGGTAGGTTGGGTAATAATCAGATATCTATGACGAGTGTATACGAATTTGTCCGATCTATTTTGATCCCCCCCTTCAAAGTAGGGAGGTCGAACTGGTCCGATGGTTCGCGTAGGGGTTGGCTGGAACTGGTCCGACGTTAACACACATGTACAAACTATAGAAAGAATTGTTTGGTTAGATAAGGTTCAGTTAGGTTATTATAATAATCACTCAACATGGAAAAAGAAACCATCTAGACATAGTATACTTTTTCTGCCCACTAGTAACAGTCAGCGTGATTATCAAGTTGTGATGGATCACAGGAGCTTGTGAACTGGCTTGTGGATGGATCACAGGAGCTTGTGAATTAGCTTGTGGATGGATCACAGGAGCTTGTGAATTAGCTTGTAGATGGATCACAGGAGCTTGTGGATGGATCACAGGAGCTTGTGAATTAGCTTGTGGATGGATCACAGGAGCTTGTGAATTAGCTTGTAGATGGATCACAGGAGCTTGTGAACTGGCTTGTGGATGGATCACAGGAGCTTGTGAACTGGCTTGTGGATGGATCACAGGAGCTTGTGAACTGGCTCCTAGACGATGGATTACGGTGTTCAGGAATGTACTCGTATGAAACAAAAATACAGACCCTTTGCAACCTCTCTTGGACGAAAGAGATGAATGCATTTTAGGCTTTCTAGAAAAGATTACAGTTAAGAAAGCTGATTCCTAGAATGAAATAAAAGAAGAAACGTTAAGTAAATCGTGGAATAAAGTCCTGAGCCAAAAAAAACTGTTAACTCTGTCATTGATTCACAGATTTGACATTTCTTATCAAGTAACTTCCAGGCTGTGAAAATGTCGATGATACGGACGTACGTCAATGGATGAGTAAGGACGAACGTAAGTAACAATAACACATGTAACGATTTAAGTGGTAGATAAACCTACTGAAGACAGTGATGTTAAGAATGCGAACGGCGAATAATGCATACAAGAGGAAACAGTAGCAATTGACGAGGGTAAGTCTTAAATTAGACAAGCGAAAAAAGCCTACAAACCAAACTCCAATTGTTAACCCAGGACATCTACCCCTAAATTATTTGCTAATAACTTTCAAAACTTTGGATTCTCCCAGTCAAAATGGGTCAAAAAAGGGTTTCCACTTTGCCAGTGGTCACTTTTAACTGTCGAGGTGATAGGCTCGATTTAATCGAAATAAACTTATCAAAAGAGGCTGAAATTTCGACTCTTGTGCACATGAGACTGGAGGTATGAGAAGAAAAACAAAGTATAAGTTAAATTTAAAAAAAAAAAATTACCTAGAAACTGGAAACTAATGTCTTGTTTAAAATCACTTTCCTAAATCCCAAAAATGGATTAGATTACATCCAAGAAATTAGATGGTAAAATCAAATAAATTGGTCAAGTTGTAATACAGAATAAAATGAAAAATATTCTGTAAAATGAAAACAAAAGTTTTTAATTGAAAATATAAAACAACTACAAAATTACCGAGACTACAAGCTGATTTTAAACACGCTATCTCTATCATTATGCCAGTTCAAAGCCTGGAAAAGTGTGATGAAAATCAGGTGTAGGCCCTAATAGATAAACTTTTTAAGGATCTCCAGCCCCAAAAAACTAAGCGACACCTATGTTTAGCTCAGAGATAAACTCATTTATGTAGCTCAATGATTTTAAAAGATCTGTGAACGCCTAAAAGTTGTACGCAAATTTCGCCTGTCACAATGTACTAAAATCATAGCTTGCCCTAAACATCTGTCAAAACTAGATCCTGTACGCATCTTTCGCAATATTCCTGGTGTACGCATATTTCGTTGCACGCATCTTTCGTGTATTCGAAGGAACGACCTACTTGGAAACTGCACTACGATATATTGAACTACAGACAGACACCACGCATACAGACGTGCTTCTGCCAAGACGTCTTCGCGACACCGCAGCACGGAAACGACGTGAAGCAGACGCAGAAGACACATAACGTTTTCCAAAAAATTTAGCCACCGGGATGAACAATGTATTCCAAAACAACATTAATTTATGTAAGTACTGTAATCAATAAGCCTATTTTGGGCATTCTTAATTATAGTGTTAGGGTTCATGAAAACCCCGGTTTTCTCTACTGCACAGAAACGTATATCCGTGTAATCCTCGGGGGTCTCGGTCCCATCTACCTTGAACTATCGAGACTCTACTGCATATATAATCATCTCTTAATAATGATATCAATTCTCTAGATCTTGATAACATTATATATATATATATATATATATATATATATATATATATATATATATATATATATATATATCGCAATATGTATTCTTGTGTATTAATAAAGAACTAAGTCAAAATACAAATACAAGAATTGTAATTGAATTTACAATTCAAAGCTTTTCGTTGGCTAACAGTACCAACATCATCAGGAATATAGGCAGGTGCATTTTTAAAATTTATTAGGGGTCTTATGGGATTGTTGATTTTATGTATTTTAATGAGGGCGTTCATTTTGGGGGGATTTGGATTGTCTATTGTGTATTGGTAAGGGTTTTTTGGTTGAATAAATTGTCATTGTATGATTTCGTTTTGGTATTTTTTAGTGAGGTCTTTGTTTAATTTTAATGCAATTGTTGGATTTTATGAATTCTTCTGTTTTTTTGTTATATTCTGTTTTTTATATGATTACTGTAGCGTTGCTTTTGTCCGCTTTTGTTGCAATTATTTCATTTTTAAATAGTTTTTGTTTCAATTTGTTTATTTGGTTTATTTGTATTTTTTTTGTGATGTGATATATAATCACACAAACCATAAAAACACACGACCCCAACGGACATTGGATACGGTATGTTGACGATGGATTATACATCTCACAAAATAAAGCAATAAATAATAATATCATCCTAAATGAAAACAACAAATTACACCCTAACATAAAATTCACCATGGAGGAAGAAATAAACAATAAATTAAACTATCAGAAATACAAGTAACATTAAATACTCAATTTATAGGAAACCCACGCAAACCATTAATACAATACCAAACCACTTTAACCATCCCCCACAACATAAAATGATTGCTTACAACTCACTCTTATACAGAATGCTAAAACTGCCTCTAAAAAATGAAGAAAAAGCCAAAGAAAAACAAATAATATATAAAATAGCCCAAAAAATGAATACAATAAAAAAACTATAGATAAATTAGAATTTAAAATAAATAAATTAAAACAACCTAAAATCGAACTACAAACAACAACAAAATGGGCCACATTCACATATACAGGGTACAACATAAAAGGAATAACTAAAACACTAAAAAATAATAATATTAACATAGCTTACAAAAACACAGGAAACATAATCAATAAAATACACCAACCGGAAAAAAATATGCCCCACACTTAATAACGGAATATACAAAATTGAATGCCCAGACTGTAATAAAATATACATAGGCGAAACAAAAAAGAAATTAAAAGACAGATATCAAGAACACCTCAATGCATATATCAAACCTGAAACTTATAACTTAAACTTAGCTACACACGCCATCAAAAACAAACACACATTCCCCACATTAGAAAACGTACACCTAATAAAAAAAGTACAAAAAGGCCTCAAAATGACAATCTGGGAAAAACTACAAATTTATAAACACAAAATAAATATCATAAACGAACAAATACAATTAAAATTAAAAAACGATAAATTATTCAACCTTAATTAACTCCAAGACAAACTTAAAAGACTCGCACAGTGCAGTGAATCCGAAAATAGAACATAACGATACACCGCACCTTGTGACAACGGAAATTCCACACATTTCGCAGTCTACTACAACCCCCGATCAGTGATGCCAGGTGATGGAGATAGTACCAATCTTTGAAAGTTAACTCGCATAAATACCAAGTAAGATTCTTGTTTAAGTACATAAAGTGAAAGTGATAAGTGAATACAAGAAAACAGTGTTGCATAACTACAAATATATATATATATATAATAAATTACACAACAATTTTCTTACCGAGCTCTTCTCTCTGGTTTTCAACACAAAAGCCAATGAATCCACTTCAACACTGCAAAATATACTTATTGCTAAGTTACAACTCTTGCAAAATTATTTATAATTTATGCAACTTTTTGATAAGGAAATACCTTCTATGTATTTATCCCCGCCTTATTCTTTATAACTCCCAACCCAAATGTTATAAACAGAAAGTATGCCCAAACGTGCTCACTCTAGCACATATTTCTTACGACACTTTTACATATTATTTTATCATAACTTATTACAAAATAATTCCCTTTTTATAAGGGTCTAATAAATGCAAGTGTTAGCGGCAGTACTGAGTAAAAGAAAGTAAATTTCTCGACGCCATTTTGGGATCCTTGAGGAAAACTCGCGAGCAGTTTGCTGAAGCGCCACGTCGAGTGGAGAGCTCCACTAAGCAGGAAAGTATTCCTTTCTTGTCTCTTACTTTACACACAATAGGAATGTTTATCGTGAACATTTTTTCAACCCCTAAACGTGTTATTTTGTTATGTAAAATAAAGAGAATGTCTTCCAAGTAAATGTAAAGAGTTGGCACAGTTTACAGGGGCGTAGTGAGGACGATGTATTGGGGGGCACTACCTGAAGGGTAAGGGGAGAGGAACCCCCCTGGGGAAAATATTTAACCTTTTTATTCCTAGAAATCATATTTTATGCTATTTAGGCGCTTAAAATTACACAGTTGTCAAAAATTAATTGGTTTTGGGGGCACGTATGTCCCCTGTTCCCTCCGTCTACGCCCCCGTCAGTTTACCGATAATACTCTGAAAGCACTTACCGATGAACTCGTTCCTGATGCGGATCCGATCATGCAGCTGCGGCGTCGAAATGATGAGGCAGTTGATGAATGCAACTAGCGCAGTCTGGTAGTCGACTGCCGAAGCCTCTTGCAGCTCGCTCACCACTATCTTCAGTCGGTAGCGATCGCATTTCAAGTTCTGAAATAGTTTCAATTCGTTACAATACGATCTAGGATTTGCTATGTTAGGATTAGTTTTATAGAACAGAAGATTTCTACGTTTAATATGTTGATTATAAAATAGAAAGTGGAAGAACTTTAGGGGACAAATTGTTTCAATAAATGTTTGATTAAAAAGTCTAAGTATTACATATTTATATTGTAACTGTATTCTTGAGACTTGAACATGAACAAATGTTTTAATGAACCGGCCTCGAACGGTTCATTTTTAGGTTAGGTTAACTTAGGTACATTTTCAGTAAATTTTTAGGTTAGGTTCAATTTTAGCACTACGGTTCAAAATGAATGCACCAATCCTTCCGACAACCTTCTTGAAGGATACGAGTGTAATGGGAAGTAATGAGTTTTAGTGCCTTAGAGTCGGCTACCAGAAATACCCCCGGAGGGAGTGCACTAGGGGGTGTATTCCCAGCCCCCGGAAGATTCCTTGCCCTTAAGCTCGTAAACATCTTGCCATTTCTGCAATGTAAACATCTTCCCAGGGTAAAGAAGGTGAATGAGCTTGAGTATCAAAGCGTGCCTAAGATTATCAAAAAAAATAGAATTCACAGGCTGTAGCAGTGGCTTAAACTCCATAAGATATCCTTCCATCGCTGGTTGTCCTTGGCAGTAATGCGTTGGATGCTCCATAGGAGTCAATTCCGAGGAGGAGCTGTTTTACTCTACGAAAACGCGAACACAATTTTTATTTCTGCTCTGATTATTTAGGGAATTTAATTTTTACTTCTCTAATGTTACAAAAATCCACACGCCCTGTAGCTGAAGAAAATAAACGTATAATTTATCAGACACAAGTTTTTAAGAAACAAATTAGTTCAAACGTTAAGAAATAAATTATATTTAAAGTAACTAGTTTGCTTCTTTATAAAAATAATAATAACTGTCAATATTTTGTAAATTTTATTAAAAAAGCGTGGATTTGTGTGCAGTTTTATAGATTTCGCGGGTCCGGGGTCCTCGTCCCCCCTGTACACGCTACTGCAGTTTTGCTAAGAATGTATTTACCACCACCCATGGTGGTATATGTAGTTACTTGTTGCATCCGCATGTTGTGGTGTGGATATGGTTATTCAGTGGAGTAGGTGATATGTCCACAGTGAGGGGGACGGTCAAGGAGCGCCCCACGATGCTTCTACATAATTATAAAGCATGTAGGAATTAAATGTTATTAAAATGCTCTAAACCATCACAAAATCTACCTTTACGAATTTCCAGTACAAAAATAACGAGTAAATATAAGGTTTAATTTTAGGACGTGATTAAACTTGTAAAGACTTTCCTACGGAAAGCGGTGAGGTTGTTGTGTTGCTATTTGTCGGCTTTCGGCAATAATTCCCAAAACTCTCATTGTGGGAAAGCCGATGAAAGTTAACCCTGCTGGGACTTTCTACTACGGCATTAGCGTCAATGGCACGAAAATACTTCTACCCCTTCCACAGCAAATCCAACGATGTAGTACTGTAGGTATACACATAAATATGGGTAGGTGAGGGATGAAGAAGTGGTTACTAGGGACGATCGATAGGGCACATCTCACAATGCTATGGGAGCACCAAGTGTGGTCCCTACGCCACATGGCTTATTCATTATTAAAAGCTAAGATCCATGTCTTTCCCCTCAGCAAAACAGGTAAACAGCGACACATTTCCAGCAAGTTCCACCTGTGGATGAGCAAGAAACGTGTAAGGAAAGCCTTGAAGTGTCGCGCGCTGATTGGGCCATTCAGGGCTCCATCAGTGGCGAATGTTAGAACCGAAGATTCGGTGACGGCAAACACAAGAGCGTTAGAATTACAACGGTGTGACCGCGGGAAGGTTAGACACAGCGGCTATCCTTGCCGCCGCGTCCTACACTCGCCATATAAGCCGAGTTGACACACTGACTCATTCTGACCAGATATAGCGACTGTGGCAAGGTTCTTCAACACAACTCGCACGACGGACGGCAAGATTATACTGTACTGTATCGCTATTGGTGCGTGCGTCAGCCTTTATCTAATTACAAGTGGCAAAGTTAGTGCAGGGATCAAACATTTCTTCATACGTTCAATTAAAAGCCTCTCTTCTTGACAATCCTTTGGATATTTGTAAACATTCTTTTGATATTGGTGCTCCACATTTAATATTCTTCATAAATCTCTTGATATTTGCAACAATCCTTTGATATTTGTAAACATTCTTTTGATATTGGTGCTCCACATTTAATATTCTTCATAAATCTCTAGATATTGGTAACAATCCTTTAATATTTGTAAGAAGTCTTTCGACATTGGTACCTTTTAATAAAAGTAAAAGTTTTTTTAATAAAGGTAACAATTCTTTTGAAATGGTACAATTCTCTTAGTATGGTAACTAATCCTCTTTATAATGGTAAAAATGCTTTGGATATTGGTAACAATTATTTTGGTAATTGTAACAAATAGCTATATATTAGTAATAATTTATTTGACATTTGTAACAATCCTCTTTAGGTTGCTAATAATCCTTCTAAAGGTTTTAGCAATCGTTTTGATAATGGTAACAATCCTTTTACTATGGGCAGCAATCCCCTTTATAGTGGTAACAATGGTTTTGAAATGGGTACCAATCCTTTTGTTAATTGTAACAAATCTTTTCAAAATGGTAATAGTTCCATTTAAATTGATAACACTTCTCTTGATATTCGAAAATTATGTACTGATATTGACATGAATGTAAAAGTAAACATGGCTTACAATACTCGATTCAAACATCATACAAACAATTCGGCATTTTCAAAAAAAATTAAATGAATAAATAATTCTTTGGATGACTTTAGGAGAAAAACTTACTTATCGAATGAATAATAAAGTTATCTTGAAGAGAAAATTGTAATAATAAAATATATGTATTTTTAAAAACAGTTACAAATAAACAGTTAAAAAATAAAACGTTTAAGCAATTTTAAAATCGACGGCAAATCCTTTTCACTACTATTTTTTTAAATTCAGGGCAAACAGAGAATTGTTAATACAAATAATGGCTTCCCCAAACGTTACACACAATCACCATTATTGAAAGTATTAGTGGAGAAGTGTTTAAGCAAGCATTGTGGCGCCTGATGTCCGTGTTAAAGGGGAAAGAACAATTAAAATTAGCAAACATAATAAGAAAAAAGTAAAATAATTAGAGAAAATATCATAAAAAGTGATTATCAGTGATAAAAGTGAATTATTAATATTGTATAAATAAGTGAATGTGAGTAAGTGTAAGAGTATGCGAAGTAGTTAGAGTATAGAGGATTACCTTGAAGTCTTCCAAAGCGTCGAGGGCCCTGGCGTAGCCTTCCGAGTTGTACACACACAGAGCAGATAGCAGCTCGAAAACCTGTTTCTTGACTGTCACATTGCTCGTATCCAAAGCTGCAAACAACAAACAAATGCATAAATAACTAAGCAGACAAAAAACAAAAGGTAAATACAACGCTTAAGAACTGGCAAAACATAATAAAAACTAGATCAGCAAGCATGGTTAATTGGAAACGTTTTTGCTGTCTCCCGGTTCTTTAGCGTGTGTGTGTCTGCCGACTGTGATCATTTGGTTATAGTGTATCACGTGTTCTAGAAGTGGCCAGTGGTATATAGAGCTTGATATGGCGGCAAATAGCCTACTCCTTACATAGAAGTATATGTGGTGGAGTATAACCTACTCCGTAAATAGAAGTATATGTGGTGGCGTATAACCGTAAATAGAAGTATATGTGGTGACGTATAGCCTACTCCGTCTATAGAAGTTTATGAGATGGCGTATAACCTACTCCGTAAATAGAAGTATATGTGGTGGCGTATAGCCTACTCCTTCTATAGACGTTTATGAGATGGCGTATAGCCTACTCCGTAAATAGAAGTATATGTGGTGGCGTATAGCCTACTCCGTCTATAGAAGTTTATGAGGTGGCGTATAACCTACTCCGTAAATAGAAGTATATGTGGTGGCGTATAGCCTACTCCGTCTATAGAAGTTTATGAGATGGCGTATAACCTACTCCGTAAATAGAAGTATATGTGGTGGCGTATAGCCTACTCCGTCTATAGAAGTTTATGAGATGGCGTATAACCTACTCCGTAAATAGAAGTATAGGCCTATGTGGTGGCGTATAGCCTACTCCGTATATATATAGGTTTATGTGGTGGCATATAATAACATTCTTCATATATAGAACCATAAGGATCGACTTGCACAAATCATTTGTTTAATATCGCGAACCATTTTGAATCTAACACGTGGAGCTCGCGCTTTCCCACACCCTCATCGGAAGACCGGTATAAAGTAATCACTCGTTTGTCCGTGACTTAGGCCTATCTGTGACAGACACGTGACCGGTTCGCCTGACCATTACATAAATACAAAAAAGCATTACCATTCCACGTTTTTCCATCTGACAGCCACAAGTGACCCGCTTTTCTGTTCGCTCAGTAAAGTCACCTGCCAGCGGGGAGCACACGATAATGGCGGAAATGTAACTGGTGTTGTGGCGCGTTTAAATCCCTCCAACGTGCAACGACATTCGCCAGCTTAGATCAGGGCAAACGTACGCTTTAATGGTTATTACTTGAAATTAGTTGTACGAAGAGTTCTTTATGGGCGTTTGAGAGGAAAATATTGGTACAAAGATCGTGAGTAAAGTAGTCGGTGGGGATTTACAGTGTTGCAGAGAGATCGCGTTAAACTGACAAACAGAAAATATAGGAGGCTGTGAGTCCGCGTCTATATACCCGGCAGAGAATGTACTTGTGAAGAATGCTGCCTATAAAATACAGTAAGTGAATAGAACTATCGAAATATTGTCATAGTAGTCGCCACATAGTGAATTGCTTTACGCGGAAATAAGAGAGGGGATCATTTTTAACGACGTACGAAAGAAACTATTAAGGAAAGAAGTCATTGAAAAGTCTGATTATATATATATATATATATATATATATATATATATATATATATATTTTTTTTTTTTTTTTTTTTTTTTTTTTTTTTCGTAAACAACACAGGTTATTCAAATACAAGAATATTTATTATTTTATATCCAAAGCTTTTCATTGGCAAACAGTACCAACATCATCAGGAATGAAAATTACAATAATGTAAGCTAGGCCTTGTAATAAAAGGCCTAGCTTACATTATTGTAATTTTCATTCCTGATGATGTTGGTACTGTTTGCCAACGAAAAGCTTTGGATATAAAATAATAAATATTCTTGTATTTGAATAACCTGTGTTGTTTTAAATTACTAAACAAGAAAACGTATTTTATATATATATATATATATATATATATATATATATATATATATATATTTACACACATACATATAGTGTATAAGTGTATATTTACATCGTCTTATTTACGTTTTACGTAGACTCTATTTATTTAGATTCCACAGAAGGGGGCTTTGTAATGAGTAAAGCGCTATGAATACGATTGGCCTAGAAATTTGCATGAGGACATTGACAGCAGTCGTTCTAGACCGACTTATTTGTAATCTGGTCAGCTGATTTCACGTGTTTGTTTAATTTGAATAACATGACGAAGTTATTTCATACACACACACACATACATACACAAACACAAACATACAAACACACACACACACACACAAACACACACACACACACACACACACATACAAACAAACACACACACACACACACACACACACACACACACACACACACACACACACACACACACACACACACACACACACACACGGGGATAGCCGAGTGCGCAACTTTTGTTGTTTTTAATATTTTTGTTTTGTATTGTTTTCTATTTAAATTTCTTTAATGGTTTAATCAAGTTAAATAAATGTAGTGTGTAAAAGAGAAGTAACGTATGAAATACGATATAAAATACCAGAAAAAAAATTGCGAGAAACAATTAGAAATTACAGAATAAGAGAAATAATTAAATGAAAGCCAGAAAAAAACTACCAGCGAAAGTATAACGATCTGGGAAAACTGTAACAAGTAGAGATAATGGCTATAAGGCCGCCCAAGGGAGGGATACACTGGCAAGGCTACAGGTAACCTGGGCAAAAGGAATAGCACTTTCTTCTGGGCCACACATTACGCCCCGACTTTATTTAACCCAGAATAATATTCCGCTCAGTCAAATTTCAAATGTCTAAGTTTTTAAACTCATTACTTCCCAGTGTCTTGAGACCGTCATGGACGTCGCTCAATACACAGTAACTGTACACAAAGTAGTTTCTTCGAATCGCACATAATTCCTGACCACCCCTAGACGTGACGTCCGGAATTGGAAAAAACAAAATAGAAGCTCTCAGATTTTAGATTTACTTCACTCTTTTCCTTGTTGAAATTTTGACAAATGAGCTGCCATCACCAGAGAGAAATAAAGTCACAAAGCCTGGAACAGTCGAGAATGGCATATTTAATCTAGAGTTGGACATTTCTTGCTTCCTGAAGGTGACAACTTAACAATGGTTGTGTACCCTACAGTGGTTATATTGTTACGGGGAAATTTATAAATTCGGAATTCTATTGACTCTCAATAGAGTTTGGTTTTCTCGTAATTAGTGTATCAATTACGTGACAAACTGTAGAATTAAGTTCGATGGAGGAAACTCTCGGCAGGGAGAGGGAGATGGACCACAGACCACTTAATAGAGCACTCAAATAGAGTAATCATCTAATGAAATAGACATAGGGAGATAGTGAAGCCGGATTCGCCATCTTGGCTGGGGAAAAATCCTCCAATACCGTGCCGTGAAGCGCACAAAATTTAATAAAAACTATCACTTAAATCAAGGTTCAAAGTACTTAGAATGCGAATTAAATTTTGAAACTTGGCAGGTGTAAGCAGCATGATTCCCGCATTCAGAATATTAAACCATAAAAGTAATACATTATTTGAAAGAACGTTAAAAAAGTAGATTTAATAAGAGTTGCACTTTAAGTAACATAAAAAAGTTAGTAAGCGACAATTTTTCGTATTTGTTGGTTGAAACGTTTTGTAAGCGTAAAGATTTGAGATAATTAGTTAGATTTTAATATTATTTTTATTTCATGATTGTAAGACCTTTGGTCTGTTGCTAGTGAAATCGTAAAGTAAAATGTTCTTAAACGCTTTGCGCCATATTTTCGCCGAGTACTGCAGGCCTATACTCGTGGCTTTTTTCCTAAATGCATATATTTCTAAGTATTTCTTCAATAAAATAATTTTAACTTATGCAAATAATTACCTTTTCACATAAAATTAAAATATATTGAACTGAATACTGTAATTTGAAGTTTCTCTATTATATCTGTGTATTTTTATAAATGTTACAATAACATGTTAAAGATTTGTTTGTAGCCTACAATGCCAAAATTATATTCCAAATCCTTTTACTTTCTGACATATATTAAAATGTAGAAAAATTATTCCGATAGTAAAAAAATAGTGTGAAAAATATAAATTTCAAGGTCCCCTTATCCAAAATGTGTTTTTTCAAAATGTATGTGTGTCTGAATCCCGACTTACAACAAAAACTACTGGTCCAAATTTGCTGAACATTTAGGCTATGTCCATTCTGTTTAGAAATGGAAAAGTGATTTTGAAATATTAAAATAACAACCGATAGATAAACCAAAAACTACTAAAAACTAAAACTAAACTAAAATATAAAAAGGTAATGATCTGTGATTCAAAATATTCGGTGCGTTTACTTCACTGGTCTCTTATGGATGGACGGTGAGTGATTTTTTAAATTTAACAAAGTTCTCTTTCAAGTAAAAACAATAATAAAAATATAGCATTTTATGTTTTGTATTAATGTGAGAGAGTTTGTGTCAGCTACCAGGTACCATTTGTTTGTAGTAACTTACCATGTTCTATAATTTTGTGATAGGAATATTACATGAAAAAAATTACTATTAACACTAGGGGCTTGACTTGACGATCGGGACTTCAGTGTACTGGGTTGGAAAGTGGAAGGGGCCGCCATCTTGGCTGGGGGAGCCTGCTTCACTGGACCTTTAGTCATGACATCTCTATTTGTATTAAGTACTCTGTGAGATGAACCAATTCACCATACCCTTCCCCGAACTGTTATCGATGCAGCATTCAGAATGATAACCTGTCATGACTACCTGCTGCACAGTGTATTCAAGTACTGCTGACCCCGGAGTCATGAATGCCGAACACCTTCACAGCCCTGGACCTGGATTGCGACAGTCCCATGTCTATTGGTCACGGGGTCGCCAAATGGCTTAACTGCCGAGGCTGTGCATAAGTACAGTATCAACTGGGACAGACGTTTGTATAGGGGGCTATTCTCGAGGGGGCAAGAGGAAGCTATCTTGCCTTGAGTACTTCAATATCCTCTTAGGCCCCGGAGAAGTTATATAATGCAAACTGCGTAAAATATGTTCACCAAAGGGTCGATTATCTATTAAAATATGTTAACCAAAGGGTCGATTATCTATTAAAATATGTTAACCAAAGGGTCGATTATCTATTAAAATATGTTAACCAAAGGGTCGATTATCTATTAAAATATGTTAACCAAAGGGTCGATTATCTATTAAAATATGTTAACCAAAGGGTCGATTATCTATTAAAATATGTTAACCAAAGGGTCGATTATCTATTAAAATATGTTAACCAAAGGGTCGATTATCTATTAAAATATGTTAACCAAAGGGTCGATTATCTATTAAAATATGTTAACCAAAGGGTCGATTATCTATTAAAATATGTTAACCAAAGGGTCGATTATCTATTAAAATATGTATTCTATAAATCTATCCGATATAAGTTATTAAAAATTAAAGTTTATTATGGTTTTCATTTCTTTCAGTATTTAGAACTTTTTCTTGGGTAGGAACATATTGTTTTATTTTTAAATTAATTTTAAATTAAAAATAAATTAATGATTAACATAAAGAAATTAACATATTTACAATGTGGGAGTCAGTGGGACTGGACGACAGAAGTGAACACTTTATTTGAAAAATGTACTCAACACAGGTTTCAATAGAATCTGGTTAGTAACAAAGACATGTAATAATAGAAAACCTTTGTTATACTAATTTTAAAATACTTTAATAAGTGAATACGTAATTGCTTACTTACTGACGCGGAGAAAAATATGAAATCTACAAACACTACGCAACAGATAGGGAAAATGTATTAAATGATCACACACACTTTGAATCCAACAGCCTATTCCAGTACATGACACAAAATGCAAACACCTCACCCCACTCCACTGTCATAAATCCATCCCGTTCAGATCCTTTGTAGAGAGCCGATATGCCGCCAGTAGAGGGTTAGCTTCGTAAAAGGAACGATTCTTTTGAAACGCCTCAGCAAGTAAGCAATTACGTATTCACTTAGTTAAGTATTTTAAAATTAGTTTAATCAGTGAATTCAAGATGAATACATCAAGCAACGTCTTTATTATACGTTGCAAAATTCACTTAATAAAACTTTTATTTGTCGAATTTAATTGAAATCAGTTGTTAAAGAGAAGCCTAAGATAGTTTTCATTGCAAAAATTGAAATAAAAATATAGGTATAACTCACTTTCATTATATTAGTTATAGAAATATAAAACAATATAATAACTGATAAAAATATAGATTAATAACATTTCATCGATTGTTTATAACATTTAGTAACTTAAGAATGTACAATAAATAAAGTAATATAACCTAAGTGTTAAAACAGCTGTTCTACAGCATAACCTATAACATAAATTAAATCACATGTTATCAGATAATTTAAGCTAAAGTGGTTGTACACAGCGCATATATAGAACTATATAGATGTGTGTGACCGTGACGTCACTGGAGATTTCCCATACAAATTAACTGTTCAGGCGCGCCAAAGACGTTTTCAATAAAGCGATGAGGTTTGCAAAAGGATTAGTAACAACTGATTAGTGTATTGTTGGCTGAAGACCTTGGCACGTGGCGCCTTGTAGAGTCGTAACACATGCAAGTTGTACTTAAGCCACATAAGGCCCAGGCTTGCCACAAGTGCTGTACGTCCGGCTTGTGGTAGGTGCATCATTAAGTAAACATTTACAGCTGTTACACACAAGAGCGGAGAATTTTGCACAACGCTCTATTGTGCAAGCCCCGTAAGGAGGACAGAAAGTGCGGTGCAGAATTTGGCTAATGAGATACTGCTGTAACCGAACGGTGTTGCTAAATACTTCGCTGCATTGCCAGAAGGTGTTTGTAGTGCTCGGCTCCAGTCTTACGTTAGGGAGCTCGCTCTGCAGGGTGGGTAGGCGTCAACGTTGCCACCGTCACTCAAGTTACTCAGGTGATAAGGTGACAGGCGTATGTTGACAATACCACGCAAGTTCTGTTACTTCTTGTTGTCGCCGCACTGAGGCACCACAGTGCAATATTCCCTTCAGGTCGTTTCTTCAAATTAGTTTGTTTAATTATTTCTTATCGATTATTTTAAACACACGCGCACGCGCAAGCACACACACACACTCACACACAAACACCTACACACACACACACACACACACACACACACACACACACACACACACACACACATACACACACACACACACACACACACACACACACACAAACACCTAGACACACACACACGCGCGCGCGCGCGCGCACACTCACTCTCTCACACACAGCTCTGAATTTAGAGAGAATTGTATTTGAAAATAATTTAAACATAACCTCTAAATGGAGAGGACAAAGGTTGTTATATGAAACTATATGTTATACTGTTGTTGTGTTAGTGGAAAAGAACAACAAAATCATTGAGACAAGAATTTTTAAATCATACATAGACATTCTAGGGTGAAAACTTACACTATTTGAAAATAACCTCTAAATAAAGAGGGTAACCTATGTTGTATAAAATCGTATGTTATACTGTTGTTGTACTAGTGGAAAAGGGCAACAACAAAATTAGGGCAAGAATTAGTTTTCCCTGTACACATATACATCCTAGAGTGAAAAAATAAATAATTTAAACATAGCCTCAAAAGAAAGAGGATAACAGCTATTGTATGAAACCGTATGTTATACTGTAGTTTTGTTAGTGGAAAAGGACAGCAAAACCATTAGAGCAACAATAGCCTCTGTATATATAGACATCCTAGAGAGAAAAAGTAAATGATTTAAACATAACTTCTAGAGAAAGAGGATAACAGCTATTGTATGAAACCGTATGTTATACTGTAGTTTTGTTAGTGGAAAAGGACAACAAAACCATTAGAGCAACAATAGCCTCTGTATATATAGACATCCTAGAGAGAAAAAGTAAATGATTTAAACATAACTTCTAAAGAAAGAGGAGGATAACAGCTATTGTATGAAACCGTATGTTATACTGTAGTTTTGTTAGTGGAAAAGGACAACAAAACCATTAGAGCAACAATAGCCTTTGTATATATAGACATCCTAGAGAGAAAAAGTAAATGATTTAAACATAACTTCTAAAGAAAGAGGATAACAGCTATTGTATGAAACCGTATGTTATACTGTAGTTTTGTTAGTGGAAAAGGACAACAAAACCATTAGAGCAGCAATAGCCTTTGTATATATAGACATCCTAGAGAGAAAAAGTAAATGATTTAAACATAACTTCTAAAGAAAGAGGATAACAGCTATTGTATGAAACCGTATGTTATACTGTAGTTTTGTTAGGGGAAAAGGACAACAAAACCATTAGAGCAACAATAGCCTCTGTATATATAGACATCCTAGAGAGAAAAAGTAAATGATTTAAACATAACTTCTAAAGAAAGAGGATAACAGCTATTGTATGAAACCGTATGTTATACTGTAGTTTTGTTAGTGGAAAAGGACAACAAAACCATTAGAGCAACAATAGCCTTTGTATATATAGACATCCTAGAGAGAAAAAGTAAATGATTTAAACATAACTTCTAAAGAAAGAGGATAACAGCTATTGTATGAAACCGTATGTTATACTGTAGTTTTGTTAGTGGAAAAGGACAACAAAACCATTAGAGCAACAATAGCCTCTGTATATATAGACATCCTAAAGAGAAAAAGTAAATGATTTAAACATAACTTCTAAAGAAAGAGGATAACAGCTATTGTATGAAACCGTATGTTATACTGTAGTTTTGTTAGTGGAAAAGGACAACAAAACCATTAGAGCAACAATAGCCTTTGTATATATAGACATCCTAAAGAGAAAAAATAAATGATTTAAACATAACTTCTAAAGAAAGAGGATAACAGCTGTTGTAGGAAACCATATGTTATATACTGTAGTTTTGTTAGTGGAAAAGGACAACAAAACCATTAGAGCAACAATTGCTTCTGTATATATAGACATCCTAGAGAGAAAAAGTAAATGATTTAAACATAACCTCTAAATAAAGTGGTTCACAGTTGTATAAAAATCATGTGTTACTAGAATTGAACAAAACCATAAAGTCCAGTACGCAGAAATTGGTCCACACGGCGGAACCTTGACGGATGGGCATTCTCTGAGGAAAACCAAACACTACTTTGTATTAATAGCAACTTAGCGCGGGCGTAAAAGAAGCAGCAATACAGTCATCCGATCGCAGGAAACCTGAACACTGGAGACCGCAAGGTCGCGCGACTTATTAATAACAATTTTCCTAATGACGGACATTTGCTCCGTATTAATTTAACTCCGGCATTACTCTCACATCCCACAAGTGTAATTGTTAGACTATTAAATGTTTTAGAAAAGAGACATTTCAGAATACGTGTCGCTAAGTACCGCTTAATAAACAATGGAATGATGCAAGCAATGACATCCTACTATATATACACGTCTCTAAATGTATTCTAGTTACAATACGTTAAATACAATACTAACATATATTTAAAGTTGGTAGCTCCAATAACGTGTACCTTTTAGTAATGAAAATATGAACATATGCTGTGAAACCTATAACCACATTCGTTGGCAAATATAAAGTGTTGTGGGTGTGGAACAATCCACCCTAAACAAAGCATCAGCTGTTTTTAATTTCAGGTAGAGGTTTTGTTTAGATGTAATTTTCAGTGAATTTAAAAATATCGTAAATGCAATTTAATTTTTCACAAATTTCTATTTATTTGCTATAAAGGTTTTATTATGATCTGCATTACGCTATTTTTATTATTAATTAATTTTCCGTTTTGGAGGATATTTAATAAAATTTAAAAGAATAGGCCTAATGCATAGATATATCACCAATTTAAAAAATTATATTTGGTCACGTTGTAATGACAAAGCAATGGTTAAGGCCTATATTGTACTAGCGTCACTCGGCGCACGTTGCTGCGACCGACAAGGCAATGGTTAAGGCCTATATTGTACTAGCGTCACTCGGCGCACGTTGCTGCGTCCGACAAGGCAATGGTTAAGGCCTATATTGTACTAGCGTTACTCGGCGCACGTTGCTGCGTCCGACAAGGCAATGGTTAAGGCCTATATTGTACTAGCGTTACTCGGCGCACGTTGCTGCGTCCGACAAGGTAATGGTTAAGGCCTATATTGTACTAGCGTTACTCGGCGCACGTTGCTGCGTCCGACAAGGCAATGGTTAAGGCCTATATTGTAATAGCGTTACTCGGCGCACGTTGCTGCGTCCGACAAGGTAATGGTTAAGGCCTATATTGTACTAGCGTTACTCGGCGCACGTTGCTGCGTCCGACAAGGCAATGGTTGAGGCCTATATTGTACTAGCGTTACTCGGCGCACGTTGCTGCGTCCGACAAGGCAATGGTTAAGGCCTATATTGTACTAGCGTTACTCGGCGCACGTTGCTGCGTCCGACAAGGCAATGGTTAAGGCCTATATTGTACTAGAGTTACTCGGCGCACGTTGCTGCGTCCGACAAGGCAATGGTTAAGGCCTATATTGTACTAGCGTTACTCGGCGCACGTTGCTGCGTCCGACAAGGCAATGGTTAAGGCCTATATTGTACTAGCGTTACTCGGCGCACGTTGCTGCGTCCGACAAGGTAATGGTTAAGGCCTATATTGTACTAGCGTTACTCGGCGCACGTTGCTGCGTCCGACAAGGCAATGGTTAAGGCCTATATTGTACTAGCGTTACTCGGCGCACGTTGCTGCGTCCGACAAGGCAATGGTTAAGGCCTATATTGTACTAGCGTTACTCGGCGCACGTTGCTGCGTCCGACAAGGCAATGGTTAAGGCCTATATTGTACTAGAGTTACTCGGCGCACGTTGCTGCGTCCGACAAGGCAATGGTTAAGGCCTATATTGTACTAGCGTTACTCGGCGCACGTTGCTGCGTCCGACAACGCAATGGTTAAGGCCTATATTGTACTAGCGTTACTCGGCGCACGTTGCTGCGTCCGACAAGGCAATGGTTAAGGCCTATATTGTACTAGCGTTACTCGGCGCACGTTGCTGCGTCCGACAAGGCAATGGTTAAGGCCTATATTGTACTAGCGTTACTCGGCACACGTTGCTGCGTCCGACAAGGCAATGGTTAAGGCCTATATTGTACTAGCGTTACTCGGCGCACGTTGCTGCGTCGGACAAGGCAATGGTTAAGGCCTATATTGTACTAGCGTTACTCGGCGCACGTTGCTGCGTCCGACAACGCAATGGTTAAGGCCTATATTGTACTAGCGTTACTCGGCGCACGTTGCTGCGTCCGACAAGGCAATGGTTAAGGCCTATATTGTACTAGCGTTACTCGGCGCACGTTGCTGCGTCCGACAAGGCAATGGTTAAGGCCTATATTGTACTAGCGTTACTCGGCACACGTTGCTGCGTCCGACAAGGCAATGGTTAAGGCCTATATTGTACTAGCGTTACTCGGCACACGTTGCTGCGTCCGACAAGGTAATGGTTAAGGCCTATATTGTACTAGCGTTACTCGGCGCACGTTGCTGCGTCCGACAAGGCAATGGTTAAGGCCTATATTGTACTAGCGTTACTCGGCGCACGTTGCTGCGTCCGAAATAATAATTTACGCAATTAGAAAAGCAAATCAAACATTTAAATAATAATATTTCATTTACTGCAATACTAGAGAGTAGACGATGTTTTTCTTCATTTTATTAGGTGCATAAACTTACAAATTTTAGATGACCCAACCTATGAGAATACAACATATAATTATCCGTGGTAAAAGCTCGAATGTTCCAAATTTAATCCAGCAATGGTCAATGATTGTCCTTGTGCCTTGTTTATGGTTATTACGAATGCAAGTCGCAAAGGAAATTGTAGTTGTTTGAAGTCAATAGGTAGATCTGATGAAATCATCGATATTCATGGAATTAAGACCATCTCTCCTTTGAACTTGCCTCCTCTGATTTCTGCCTGGATCAAGCTGGGTGTCCCAAGCCTTTGCTCAGCTTTGGTTGATTAAAATTTCGCAAGAATATTAAGGGCAATCCTACTTTTAATGACGATAAGTGTAATACCAATAATTTTATATAGAATTTAGCAATTTTAAACATTTTAAAACAATTATTAATGTATTTTTATTCTTACATAATGTTTTTTTTTTTTTAATTAGTTTTAGTAACGCTAGAATGGATATAGACTCTTAATATTAGACTTATGGAAGCCTATAAAATGAACCATCCTAAGCCTATGGGCCTGAGCCCTGAGGATGAATTTACACCAAACCTCACACGCACCATCCTGGGAATATGTGTAACAATCCTTCCAAATTTCATTAACTTCTGTTCAGTGGTTTAAACGTTCATAAGACATTACATACACACATATATACAAAAATCAGATTTCAAACCATCTTAAGCTTTTGGGGCGGAGCCCTGTGGTTGGATATACACCAACCTTAACACGAAGTATTCTGGGAATATGTTAAACAATTCCTCCTGCTGAAATTATGTTCAGCATTTTAAGAGCTCATAAGACACACACATACAGACACACACATACAGACACACAAACCACACACACACACACACACACACACACACACACACACACACACACACACACACACACACACACACACACACACACACAAACATTCATTTTTATAGATATAGATTAGGTTAGGTTTTGTATTGGCAATATCGCCAAAAAACCTATCAAATTGTGCTTATTTAACGTGGTATTATTTTGTTTTAATAGAACTAGTAATTTTAACGTTTGGTGAAGGAAGAGTATTATATATCACGAAAGATATACTCATTCAATTTCCCCCCTATTTGTTGAAGATTTGAATATATGGATTTAAAGTTATTTGTTTAGTTTTAGAAATACATTTCGTTAGACTTCAATGGGTATGTTTTATACATCCACAAAGGTTTTTGAGGTATCTCTCCTTGACCAAACAATAACTTTTCTGCGTCTTATCGGTTAAATGGTAGGAACTTCTTTGAAATCCCAGCAAAGGCAGTTCTATTTGAGGAAAAGAAATCGGTGGTAGAGACTGTCTATACATAAAGACTGTCCCATAGATATCGTCCTTAATGGGCGGAGGTTGCAAGAAATTATGGGTTGAACAATGTTTTCTCCAAGTATTACATGGTAAGGTGGGGTAGTGTAGATGGAAGAGTAGTGGGCAACGAAGATAGATCTCGGCTGTAACTGGCAACACAGCCCAAAAACGTTTAAACAGCCGTTATTTTATGAAGTAGATTTTCGCACAGAGGTCTTTCATAACGGATTGAAAATTTTAAAAACAATCATAATTTTTAACTCCTCTATAAACAGTTATTGTCCATTAAATGGCCATATTATCTTGTTTACGATCACTTTGTCACAGGTAACGCCCCTTTCGCTGGTATATTGCTTAGCCCCGCCCCTGAAACAGTCATTTATAGTTTTAGTCAAAGACAATTTCTCAACCACTCTGGGGTTTTACTCAGTATTTATTCGCTCGTAAATTTGAAACCTCGGTTAAAATTAAACTTGGAAGAATTCATTTGCATAGTTATGCGCCATCCGACCAAGAGTGGAACCATTCAGGCACTAGACGTAGGCAGTGTCTCCTAGGCCTGTGCTGCATTCTGGTGGCGTTCGCGCAAAATCTTTCCCGTTTGGACAAAGACGCTGGATGAGCGCGTTATATTCTATACATAACACAAGTTTTTTGCGGCATTCTGAAAATTCTGTTGTGAAAGAACAGCGGTTGTCTGCTGTAACCTATCGTTAATGTCTCCGTTCATTTGGAGACAGCTAAATGTAATAGGCGATTGCGTGATGTGTCTCAAAACGTTAACATAGCTGTAAAGTTATGTTCAAACTGTAATCGTCACACAGTGACCGATTACAGGGTGGACTTGGTTAGAAACATAAACTAACCGGTTGCTGAAGTGAGCCAGTGGCAATGTGAGGTTATACTTAGTACGTGGTTAGCTTATATTAGGAAATATAATTATTTACATTCTGAATAGAAGGGGCGTTTAAGGGATAAATAACCGGTTGCTGAAGAGAAGCAGCAGCCTTTATATGTACTTGAGGTGCTATATTACAACTGGAGAACATATAAGGGAAAATAACCTATAGCTATATTGTACTCATATTGGCGATCTAGACAATGAAAATATATTAACAAAAGAGAAATCATTACATTATTAAATCAACCAGCACAGCTGTTTAAACACTACTATCTTCACGCCATTCCACTTGTTACCGTCCCAGATAATTAACCGGCGTTTATTTAATTAAAGTTTCACAAATCCGATGGCAACGTCCTCCAACGGTTAAGGTACTACACAATAGCTCGTCATTAATAACGAGTCAGGCATAGTTTTAATCTATTGACAATATGGTTATCGGGACGGCTGTAATTATATCTGCGGCAGCGTTCCGCAGGGGTCAGGTAGTGAATTTACAGCCGCATTGTTAACAAGCCTGTACAAAATTTGTCTACACCGGCTTCGGCACGGCGCAGTGATTTATGAATCCGAATCGAGTTTGTATTTATTATGAGTTAATTATAACTGATTTATGTTGACGCTATTGTTACGGCATTGGCTCTCTATATATTATATACTTACTCAATTAGTTGGGGCCTTGCATATCTAGGCTAAGCGTTCGTATATTTGCGTATAAGTCCAAACTAACTAGGATACGTCTGGAATTTTAATACAGTTATTCCAAATTATACAGTCACGTCATACATTGCGTGTGTATATACCATTGCAATGCTGATTGCCTTACTTTTATTTATAATGTTATCATCATATTGGAAGGGGATTGGAAAATATCAGCACGGTAGGGAAGTGGTAAAACCTGTCTGGCTAGGAGCTGCCTACTTCCCGCTGGCTCACTACGTCTCCCGCTATACCTCCGGGATCAGGAGCATACTTAGTAAGGAGTAACGGCCTGGTAGCAACTTTTTTCTATTCCTCTTAGAGTTCTTTGTATATTTAAAAAAAATATATTTTACATAGCATACGGTCTAAACACCAGGCGTTGGGTGGATTAAATGGACGCGGGAAGGAGCGGTAGGAGGAGTAAAAAGATGATTTCCCCGTCAAACAGAGCTGCACAAGTTTGTCCAAGAAATAAACGGATACGAATCCAACTCAATGTCCACTACTAGCAACATAGTTACATTGAGACCGCTACGGTGGAGTCTAATCCATGTGATAGCAACGTTTATGTGTGTGAATACATATTCTATTAATTTAAATAATATAAACCCTAAATACAATCATTTGAGAGACAAATGTTTTACATTTATCGCAATAATATATATTCAGTCACTCGAGAACGAGGGATCTGCTCGATCTTTTGTACCACTGGCTGTAGGTAGGGCACTGGATCAGAGAGATCTGGTCGATCTTTTGTACCACTGGCTGTAGGTAAGGCACTGGATCAGGGAGATCTGGTCGATCTTTTGTACCACTGGCTGTAGGTAGGGCACTGGATCAGGGCTGTTGGAAAGGAAGAGGGACGATTCCATTTGAGAGATCATTAAGTTGGTGGGGTAGGTAAATGGTGTGTTATGGTGTGGAGTTGTCTATAATTTAACCTGGGGGAAATGGCTGACTGTATGTTATATTATAGCATAAAAGTATGACTTAGAAATTTGCTACGGGCAGAAATTCAATGTAGCCTCTAAATCCTGCACAAATATGTAAATTTCAACAATTTCAAGTCTGTGTAACACATATCTGTGGCCAGGGCAGACAGTATTGCGGCCTAACACTTCTGGAGGCTGTAGTACTTTGTGCAGATGTGACTTTAGAAAGGTTGGGCTGTAAGTAACACATGTCTGTGGTCAGGGTAGACAGTATTGTGGCCTAACACTTCTGGTGGCTGTAGTACTTTGTGCAGATGTGACTTTAGAAAGGTTGGGCTGTAAGTAACACATGTCTGTGGTCAGGGTAGACAGTATTGTGGCCTAACACTTCTGGTGGCTGTAGTACTTAGTGTAGGTGTTACATTAGAAACGTTAGGCTGTAAGTAACACATGTCTGTGGTCAGGGCAGACAGTATTGTGGCCTAACACTTCTGGTGGCTGTAGTACTTAGTGTAGGTGTTACATTAGAAACGTTAGGCTGTAAGTAACACATGTCTGTGGTCAGGGCAGACAGTATTGTGGTCTAACACTTCTGGTGGCTGTAGTACTTAGTGTAGGTGTTACATTAGAAACGTTAGGCTGTACGTAACACATGTCTGTGGTCAGGGCAGACAGTATTGTGGTCTAACACTTCTGGTGGCTGTAGTTTTTTGTGCAGATGTGACTTTAGAAAAGTTAGGCTGTAAATAACACATGTCTGTGGTCAGGGCAGACAGTATTGTGGCCTAACACTTCTGGTGGCAGTAGTACTTTGTGCAGATGTGACTTTAGAAACGTTAGGCTGTAAGTAACACATGTCTGTGGTCAGGGCAGACAGTATTGTGGCCTAACACTTCTGGTGGCTGTAGTACTTTGTGCAGATGTGACTTTAGAAAGGTTAGGCTGTAAGTAACACAAGTCTGTGGTCAGGGCAGACAGTATTGTGACCTAACACTTCTGGTGGCTGTAGTACTTTGTGCAAATGTGACTTTGGAAAGGTTAGGCTGGAAGTAACACATATCTGTGGCAAGGGCAGACAGTATTGTGGCCTAACACTTCTGGTTGCTGTAGTACTTTGTGCAAATGTGACTTTGGAAAGGTTAGGCTGGAAGTAACACATATCTGTGGCAAGGGCAGACAGTATTGTGGCCTAACACTTCTGGTGGCTGTAGTACTTTGTGCAAATGTGACTTTGGAAAGGTTAGGCTGGAAGTAACACATATCTGTGGCAAGGGCAGACAGTATTGTGGCCTAACACTTCTGGTGGCTGTAGTACTTTGTGCAGATGTGACTTGAGAAAGGTTAGGCTGTAAGTAACACAAGTCTGTGGTCAGGGCAGACAGTATTGTGACCTAACACTTCTGGTGGCTGTAGTACTTTGTGCAAATGTGACTTTGGAAAGGTTAGGCTGGAAGTAACACATATCTGTGGCAAGGGCAGACAGTATTGTGGCCTAACACTTCTGGTTGCTGTAGTACTTTGTGCAAATGTGACTTTGGAAAGGTTAGGCTGGAAGTAACACATATCTGTGGCAAGGGCAGACAGTATTGTGGCCTAACACTTCTGGTGGCTGTAGTACTTTGTGCAAATGTGACTTTGGAAAGGTTAGGCTGGAAGTAACACATATCTGTGGCAAGGGCAGACAGTATTGTGGCCTAACACTTCTGGTGGCTGTAGTACTTTGTGCAGATGTGACTTGAGAAAGGTTAGGCTGTAAGTAACACAAGTCTGTGGCAAGGGCAGACAGTATTGTGGCCTAACACTTCTGGTGGCTGTAGTACTTTGTGCAGATGTGACTTGAGAAAGGTTAGGCTGTAAGTAACACAAGTCTGTGGTCAAAGCAGACAGTATTGTGGCCTAACACTTCTGGTGGCTGTAGTACTTTGTGCAGATGTGACTTTAGAAAGGTTAGGCTGTAAGTAACATGTGCAGCGTAACTGATTCTAATATGAAACTTTAAAATATTATACTAAAGACAAACAGGCTGATGGGTTTCGATTTTGTAAAAAGGTTGTGATTTTTGTGTAGAGTTAAAACATGAGGAAGTACAAAATGCTTGCATCCTCTGTCCTTCTATAGAGGGAAACAATGGAAGAACCTACATAAAAACTTACTGTGTATTTATAACTTTTTTAAATTATTATTTCATAATAATCGTTAATATTCATTATACACCCACCAGAATACGAGGGCACGGAAGAACCCTCTCTATAAATAAGTACTGCAGTACCTAGTCCGCCTCTTGGATCACTTCGTACCGATCTAACTTGGGTAACTAAAAATAAAGGAGCTGCCCGCTTGAAGCAGTGGACATTTGGAGAAGTCAAGATATATTCCAATTTTTGTAGGGAAAATGTTTTTATGAACCGTCTACATTCTACGAATAATGTGGCCGCCCTTGTTTCTATAAAAGCAATCGTTATGTTTTAATGTACAGAAGTTACTTAGGGATGACGAAATGAATTCAACAAAACTATCTTCCATTCCATGCGAAAAAGCTTTCATGGAGGGCTTAATGTGGAACCACATCCACGCATGGGCCGCCTTCACCACAGCACGATGTGGCCGTACAACGGACTAGGAGCTACAGACAGACACAGTCCTTCCATCACGACCGGGGTCTCATACCTAATAGCACCGTCTCGGCGTAATAACAGTTGTGCCCTTACGTCCGCGTGGTGCACTACTACCCGTGCATTGCATAACTCCACTTTCCCACGCTCTGACGTTTCGGGAGCCTGTGTTCAATCACTCTCTCTCCAGTCCTAATGAATATGTTTTACTCGGGGCCGTGTGCTTCTTCGCATCGTTCTACTGCGAAATTAATTTGGAGCCGCAAATATTTTTTTTAATGCTTTCTAAATAGAGAAATCACGATGTTTTGAGCATCCTTTAGCATTCAAGATATGACATTGTAACTAAGCATTTACTATAATTACACACTTCTAATGGTTTCGGACATCAAATAATTTTGTATGTTACTCTGAAGGTCCTTAAATTTACTTTTTACATTGTTAAAACCTAAGATTTACAGACCTTTAAAGGTCCTTCCTGTGATCTTCGTACATTTACAACCATAGACTCGGTAAATCTTAGGCCTTACCTCAGAGATGGTAAATTTTAGGCCTTACCTAAGAGACACGGTAAGTCTTGGGCGTTACCTCAGAGACGGTAAATGTTAGGCCTTACATCAGAGATGGTAAATCTTAGGCTTTCCCTCAGAGACGGTAAATCTTAGGCCTTACCTCAGAGACGGTAAATCTTAAACCTTACCTCAGATATACAGTAAATCTTAAGCCTTCTCAGAGACACGGTAAATATTAGGCCTTACCTCAGAGACTTGGTAAATCTTAGGCCTTACCTCAGAGACGGTAAATCTTAGGACTTACCTCAAAGACGGTAAATCTTAGGCCTTACCTCAGAAACACAGTAAATCGTAAGCCTTATCTCAGAGACACGGTAAATCTTAGACCTTACCTCAGAGACGACAAATCTTAGGCCTTACCTCAGAGACGGTAAATCTTAGGCCTTACCTCAAAGACACAGTAAATCTTAAACCTTATCTCAGAGACACGGTAAATCTTAGGCCTTACCTCAGAGACACAGTAAATCTTAAGCCTTATATCAGAGACACGGTAAATATTAGGCCTTACCTCAGAGACGGTAAATCTTGGGCCTTACCCCAGACACGGTAAATCCTAGGCCTTACCTCAGAGACACAGTAAATCTTAAGCCTTATATCAGAGACACGGTAAATATTAGGCCTTACCTCAGAGACACGGTAAATCTTACCAAACCTAACCTTTTAATCCCCGCTCTCTTTACTAGAAAAATAAAATATATATAGTATATATTTGGAAATATTGATTGTTTTATTCCCCTCATCAACATTCTTTGATAAAAGCTGACTATTCCTAATCTTTGGTTGAGGCCTGAAAATTCATCTTGTGTTTATAGCATCCTAATATTTACCAATAATCGGCCTTTAGCAGTAACAAAACACGCACAGCACGCTCAGAGCTGAAGTGATACGATAATAATGTCCAAAGATAGTTTGTATAGTTAAATATACAGGGAAGAGAGGAATCCACATTGGTACACAGTATTCCTAACCATAACATGTTTCGGTGACCTTGCTGTCCTCATCAGTGATGAAACTACACTCGCCGACTGCCCATTGGAGTTTAGATTCATTTATGATGAGGGCAACCTGGTTGCCGAAACGTGTTATGGTTAGGAGTAATGTGTACCAATGTGGATACCATAATAATATCACAAAATCCGGTCTAATACTATATCAAGAGAACAACTGTAGGCTACCTTTAATGTGGCCTCCGTATCTACGACAATGTATAAACAAAGACGACCCCTTGCTTTGTCCACAATTACCGAGCATTTCTGACGGTTATACGTGGCAGTGTATGGGTGCTTGCCTCGCGGTCACTCCCCCGGGTCACAATAAACAGATGGCAGTGGGCGAGGCAATGCAAGCAAGGAAGACGTAACACTACACGCGGATCCTCTCTGATGCATGGGAAAGCCGAAGATTAAGCAGGCTGTGGCAACAATGCATCCTTGCATTCTTTCATTTTGTTAGTGAAGTTGACGTAAATTACTAACTTGGCCGAGTAAAGCACGAGATAAAATGTCAGATTAAGAATAAGAAATTGTGTTTCTCGGAGTAATTTGACGAGATATCCTGAGAACGTGATATAACACGAGTTGTGATGTAACCATGGCAACTGACACATCACTTCTACTTTAAACACATTTTTCTACTTGTCATATAAAAAAATATACAGCTTACTTTTCCTATATAAATAAAGGCAACAGCCTTTATACAAGTATATTTATTTTTCAATAGGTTTTATGAAATAATTTTATTGATTTTTTATTAAATTTATATTTTGATTTATATTTATAAATGAAATTACATGAATTGAGTTAGATCGGGCTTGGTGCAAAAAAATCAAGTTGGTAGCCCTGCGTTAAGATGTACTTCATAGACACGTGTCGGGGCCAAGTACCTCGGCAATGTATGACGTCATGGCGGTACCCAAGACGGCCACCGCCGCCTCTGTTTTCCGACTCGGAATTCACTAACTCACTTTCCAAGTGGAATTACCTGGCAAAAGTATGTAACAATGGAAGTAAGACAAGTTGCACGACTTTCCCAGTGGGAGCTTCCCTTTAAAGACAAGAAATCTCAAGATAATGCTAGAACCTGTGGGAAGTCCTGGAGAGAGTAAAAGATCTCTTACAATGTTATCATACCAAAGAGTAGAAGAAACGTGTTTAAATTTCACTTGCCTGCAAATTCCAAGAGGTGGAGTGACTTTTCCCATGTTACGCTACCTTCCATGTACCAAAATTGTAATTTCCACGTACTTTTACAGTAAATATACTGTTCGAATTAACAACTTGAGCTGTATCTATTCTTAGAGTCTATTTACTAACTGCTACATATTAGTGGACATTTTCACTACTACCGCTTCCAATGTCCTTCCGGTCTTTGTAACCACACTCCACTGGCTAAGTAGATTCCTCCCTTACACCCTTGGTGTGTTTCTTTGTATCACCGTTGTCGAGTGCTCACCCCTTTAAACATTTGTTTGCCTTCTGTACTCTTGTAGGACTCTGTCCGCTTCGTTGAGTGCATATATACTTCCGACATCCTTAGCATGCTAATCCTAGCGTGGCGCTTGTAGTTGTAGGTTTTCTATGCTCAGGGATGATGGTTTGCTAGTACCGGTGTAGCAAGCTCCGAGATGTATCTGGATCTATACAGCTCTTCGGGTCGTTTCAACGTACAAACTGTTGTTCTATAACTCAAAAATATCTTTCTCTGTGTTTTATTATTTCTGTGTTTTACCGGGGAACAGTCAGGCACCTCCCTCCAGTGGGAAGTCACCTCCCTTCACCTCGGTGGAGAGGGTTACTTCGGATAAGCAAACCTTCGTTCCGTCCAGAAGTAGGAGTAAACGAGAGACACATCTTTATAACGCCGATAGAGAATAGGTCTAATCCAGGCACGTGATTTGGCTCACGTGACGACATGCCCCTCCCCTCCTATATCCTCTAACAGGGTGTTTCACTTCCCTACCACTATACCCCTTATATTCAAACCTCTCTTTTCTATCCTTCCAAGGTAATATGTACTTGCTGGTCCCCTTAAAAAAAAAACAATACAAAAGGAAATTCAGTTGAATTAATTTGCTTTCAGTCATGATGATGGATTTATTTTTTTTTTTTTCAAAAAACCTACGAAGAGTTGAAATTGAGGAAGAACCTATTACAATTATATACCAGCGCAAAATGTTGCAGATACTGGTGAAAGTATAGCTAGTGTATGTACAGTTAGCATGTGTTGGAGGCCGGTCGAGCCGACGCGATGCTGTGTCGTGAAGACATCTGGCCATCGAATAACCTTGTTGCTTCACGAAGCTTTTATTCCGTCGCAATAAGAAGAAACCATAACCCTAAGGAACTCATCGAACTGCTTTTAACTGAATTTTCTAGTAAAGTAAAATATAATCAGCTTGCCGAAGAGTCGTTTCTTCTACAAAGTGAAATCTCCGAGCAATAGAGTAAAAAGCCAGAGGGAAGTGGACCAATGAAATGAAACCAGCACTGTAACAGATTGGTCTAAAATCAAAACCTCAACATAATAAACAGACAAAACAACTCGTTCTGGTTGTACTTGCTAAATTGTTAAGAAGTTAATTGAGATGGGAGGCCGACTAGTACTGGTCACACAAACAAGACGAACATGGAGAGATGCTACAAACCCGTCTGCTAGCCACGAACGTAGTAAGACAGGCAAAACACTATCTCATACTTCAATTTCATTGTAATAAAACCAACACAAAATGTTTCACTTGTATACACGAATAATTTACAACCGTTTTTTGTTTAGTTAGTAGAAATAACATTATTTTACGAAGTACTGGATCTGAAATCTGATGTTTGTATGAGGTACGTACGGTACTAGATTTTTCAGTAGGGATTGTTAACGTAGTAGATTTTAACGTGAAAGAGGAAACGGCGTCAAAAGCTAAGGAAACTTAATGACTTTAACGCTGGAAAAGGAGTGGGACCGCCAAATCAAAAGTTCGGATAGTAGTAATTATATAGTCAGCAAAATATGGTGGTAATTTGAGGATAAGGGTAGGAAAAATGGTGTTAAACTGTAACGAGGAAATTTTTTAAGGTTAAAAGTACCATATCTAAAGGTAAGAATAAAGAGATACGGTGGAATTTGAGGAAAGGAGAAAATGATGGTTCGTCTGTAACAATAAATGTTTCAAAGGTTCCGTTGCGTTTTTGCGGGTAAAACTAAATCGAAGGTGGGTCTTCTTAAAGGGTCAAAAGACTACTGTCGTAAGAGAAGAGTAGAGGAGAAATTGTGTACGACTGTTAGACACGACTGCTAGTGTTGGCATCCTCGATGTGAGAGAAAACATTCCTGTTGAGATTCCTGTAGGAAGGTTAGCAGGAATATAACCTGTATATATAAATCTAACTTTTGCAAGGTTTGACCAATTTTAATGTTTGTTAGGAATAAAGACCTCTATATTTATCTCTTTCTAATTAAAGAAAGTTATGAAGACTAAGGACGTCAAGGTAATAAACCGAAAAGTCAAGAGTTTAATATTCCTGTGTTTGTTTCTCAGATATATTTGTGTAAGCCCAAGCAAACAGTCCTTTTCTAAATACATTCGCGTTATTATGGAAATAGTTAATCTTGCGTGAAATAACATTTATTGCCGTTAAACTTAAGCAACATTATAGGACTTTATAAATACCCCTGGTTGGCTATGGAGGCGTTTCTTAGGCGTGTTCGTGATGCACCTAGGACATCTTAAAAGTCTGCAGTAAAAGATAGAAGCGTTTATGTGCTTTACTCGGACATAGTTATGCTACAAAGTGCTTCTGAAAAAAAAAAAAAGAAATTAGAGGCTATTGTTGTTCTATAAAACGCGTTTTTTCTCCAAGTTTTCATTAATAGAAAATTTTATTTATAAACTGTCTTGTCGGAACAATCTTTGAGTGGAGTAATCTGGGATACTACTCTACGTTAATATTAAATCTACGTTGCAACAATGCAAAGCGCTTGGTGAAAAGAACACATTGACTTGAAGTGAAAAATCATCGAAGACAAAAAAATATGACAAGCTCTAGCTTCAATACCTCAACAGTTGCATGAGGAAGTATCGTGGTATAACGAAAGCTAGCGTCTAGGTGTTGTACAATGCACAAACCATGGCTACTCGCGTTGAATCTGTCACCGCGGCCGCAATGTCGGCCACACACTGGGTTAGGTCATGTCCCAACGCGTGGCCGCCCGAAGCCGGGTCTCGCGTCTGGACGGAAGCGTAAATCAAAGCGACACGCCCTCCTCTCAAGGTCATGACTGCGCGAACTCTATAAAAACCAAATTTTATTAATCCGAAACCGTCAAATTTGGACTGACAGGTTTTATTGTGGTATGGGACTCGCTGAATACTAAAACGTGGTCATTTTTATTATAAAACCCGGCGCAAAGATAAGATCACAAGTTGCTATAATAGCAAAGATCTGTCAGTCGGACATGAGTTGCTGCGCTGGAGGTAAGCTGCTTAGCTATGTCCGGATCGTAACAGCTGTTTTACCCAATAGCAGTTTACTCTCAAATTATAGTTTACAATATTTTTTAAAATTGGGGAAACCTTTTTAAGATGAACAAAAAATACATTTCCCTCATTTCATTCGTAGATTAAATTTATTACTCACTTCATAAAAATATACTATAAATGTTTAGCTTTTGTGAGTCAATATTACAGTCAATATTTTTCCCTCTAACGCGTTTCAATGATAAAGTCGCCGTGACCATCATCAGAATCTGTAGCTAAGTAACATGTAATATATATATATATATATATATATATATATATATATATATATATATATATATATATATATTACTAGTAAGTGAACGTTTAATCGGTAAGGTTTATATCTGAGTTATAGTTTAAACATCTAAACGTTTGATAATAGAATGAAAATATTTGATGGAACCCCAATACCACAAAAATAATAAAAAATGACAAATAAAATAAGTTACTTAAGATTAAACCCTTATGTACATTTCGATGACCATGTCATCATCATCAGAGGGTCTTATTACAAAATTACAATCTAGCAAACAAGAAGTTACAAACTAGAGTGATCTACTCTAGAATCATCACTCTAGTTTGTAACCATTATTTTTGTGGTATTGGGGTTCTTTCCAATATTTTCATTGTATTATATTGTACCACTGTGCTCTTGATATTGTATATGTTTAAATTATAGTTTATTTACACTTCTTTGTACACTGATGATAACTATGTATTTGAAACGAGTTTGAGGAAAATATTATTGACTGTAACTGATGCTCGATATCATTTAATTACTTTATGAAAATGTATTTAATAGGGTTTTGTAACCAATATAAAAGTAGTATCACACAGGCGTGTGTGAGTGTGGGGGGGAGAGTAGTTTTATTTCAGATGGGACCCCAACCAAGCAAAGCCAAACCCCCTACCCCTACCTAACACCATCCATTCTCCCTTATTCTTCTTCTTACAAGGAGTGTAACGGGTGGGCGACTTCATTACTCCGATAGACAGTATTTCTACTTCATGAAGGCGACATTACACCCGTAACGCCCTACTATCTTCCCCTATTTCCTCTACCACAAGGGTTGTCCCTATATAAACCCTATCTATACTCTCAATCCTTTCCTCCTCCAATACCGACAATGCTTGCTGGCCTTGAAACAATAACATACTCTCCATACGGGATGATCCGTGAACGGCCTAATTTTAAAATAATAGATAAAACATAAGTAACCTATGTCTCCACTTTAATATGAGATAACGTCTTCACCTTTACCATAAAGGATTGACTTCCTATGGATTAATCTCAGCTAACCTAGAACAATAGCTTTGCTGCTGTAATGTGGGTAAATTGAAACCGAATAGTTGGCAGAAATGCTATTATTATAGTTCACTTCAACAAATCTACGATATGACAGTCAGGTGCTGGGATGGGCTACTTGGCAGCACATTCCATCTCAGTTTTCACCTCCGCATCCGTTACAAGACCCTTACAGACGACCTTGAGAACGACAAATAATTTGTTACGACGCCCTCTGCAATTTACATACAATGAATCTCGCAGCAATGAGCTTGACAGACCTAACATGCCATGCTTGGTGAAACGTTACTGAAATATCGATAAAGGCAGATTTGGTCTGGTGCCCCTTAAGGAGCACTAGAGGGCTTGGGTTTTGTCAAATTTGCCCAAAGGCAAAGTATCAAATTTTCTTCAAAACTTTCTTCTTTCGTTCTACTGTACCTGGGGCGTAGTCAGAGGTTTTTTTTCAGAATTAGGTTCTTAGTCAGTAAATGGGAAGTTGGTTTTTATGGAAGGAGCATTGAAGGGAGAGTCATAACCACTAATTTGGGGAAAGGATTTCCCGGATGGAGGGTCGTAGTTAATAACTGCGGAAGTGGTTTTTTGAGAATTCAAGATATAACACGATCAAAGTATCTCAAAGCAGAAAAGATCTCACAGCTCATGCTTTGCACTTTGTACTTTATGGTCATTTAAATGTTTAGTTTTATTTTCGAAATTTCAGGTAGTTCTGAGTAGTTCTAGTTTAGTTCTGTCATTGCACTGGATTGGGCACTGTACTGTACAATCTGTTCCATAGCAGCCATTTTCCTTTTTTCAGTACTCTCTACTCGTCCTTTCTAACACAAACTCTATATCTCCTGACGAGTTACTCTAACAAGAAGCATCCCCTTCGAATCCGTATTCAATGCGAACGCTTATAAGTGACTGTTATGCTGGGTCTAGTGCCGCTGCGATATATCCATGTCGGAGACAATAGCCGCACGAGCCAAACCACATCGCCTTACCTTAGCCGTTCGCCTGTCGACAAGTCACTCCATCACGCCTTGTCTAAATGCCTGACACAACGCCCTCGCTCCGTATTTGACAGCTTGAAAAATTAACAAATAATCTTTCATTTTCCAATGAACCTAATAAAGTGAAGATCCCAAGAGGGCCGCGCCACTTTGCAAAGGAAATCTCTTGCGGCTGTCATAGCGTTATATATGTGGTTACGTTAAGCGTTGAGTCACTCAGTAATATTTTGCATAACTCAAATATTTCTTCTTCTTAGCCATATTTCTTTCTTCCCACACATCAGATAATATTTCATGTCTTGTTGAAAAAGTTTGTCAAAGCACCATTTACAGTTAACATTTATATATGTTTAGAAATAAATCTCTTCCGCCTTTTTAACGGCTCACTCCTTCCTTCTGTCCCTCATTCTTTTCTGTTCCACACAACGCCAAAAAAATTAATTCTTTTATCACGCTGCTTCTTCTACACCTTCATAAAGGTCTCTGTTGGTCGTCTGTTTCCCTATCGTGAGCTAACCGTTGAAGTATGGGCGTGGCCTCCAACTTGTATCAGTAACTAATACAAGATGGAGGCCACTACACTTAAATGTAGCGGAATGGTTAGAGAATCTTATGTAGCGCCAAGTAGATTAGTTACCCGAGTAGGTCTTTGCGCCTTCTGTGATATCTCTCGTTGTAGGATTTATATGAGATTTTTTAAAATCTGCTATGTGTCTGATTTCTTTTCGCCGAGAAATAACAGTTTAGCACCTCCTCTTCATGCCGTGACGTAACAGGAGGCTGGTTCACAGATACGTTCTACTTAATAGTGACCACACGCAGGTGACGTCTGTCTGTGAACCTGCCTGACTAAAGGAACATTGCACATACGCATCACCTAAATAGCGTTCTCATTTATGCACAATTACGTATAGGGGAAAGTGTATACGAAAATGAAATTTCAACACTCGCTGAATAATATATGGAAGGTGACGTCTGTCTGTGAACCTGCCTGGCTGAAGGAACACTCCACATAATCACCTAAATAGCTTTCTCATTTATGGTCAATTGCGTATAGGGAAAGTATATACGATGATGAACTCTCAACACTCACTGAATAATATATGGAAGGTGATGAATACTGGGTAATACTGGTCAAGTGCTTCTAAATGGAGTAACATGTCAGTTGACTGCGACAAACTGAACCCCTTTTTATTGCTTCACATACACACACACACACATCACATACACACACACACACACACACACACACACACACACACACACACAACTCGTGTCGCTTTTAGAGGTAATCCTGTTGGATATCAGTGAAAGTACAACAGTGCCGCAGACCAGAAAGTTTCCCAACAGGAATCACTATTTACAAACAATATTTGATATAACCTCTGACCGAGGCCAATTAAATAATCGAAATAATTGTGAAAGTAATTTTTAGTGTGTGAAAGGTCCGAGTTCGTGATCCGCGGGACAAGTGTTGCCGCCCGGGGATCTCGCGTGTTAGAAAGTCCGCCGCGAGATCCCATCTTGAGACAGTTCCATGGGAAAGTGAGACGCGACCGGGTCCAACATGTGACTCCGCAGTGTAAACAGACTTCCAGACAAAAGCGTTTAACCTTTGGCCCATCAATCACTTTCACGAAGTCATTGTCCGATAGCTATCTGTATGAGTGCAAGAAGTCGGTCCCACTTAGCTTGTCGCTGTGTTACCTAACCTGTCCGTTCAGCGCGGCTGTCTCGGGACCTATAATCAAGAATTATTCTCTGGGAATTAGTGTCAAATTAAATAAGCATCGGGGGCGGAACAGTTAGTAATAATTAATGCCCGATTCGTCACAACCTCTCGTGTTCAGACCATCTACCAGTTACCAATATGCCAATAATATTACAATACAAACGTATCTTTGCGACGTAGACAGTCATTAGAAACCCGGGATGGTAATAAACTTGGCAAAGATAATCCAAAAATAATACATTTTCGAAAAAATACAAAAATAACCTCCTTTAAAAAAGCTTATAATTGCAAGTTTCCTTTATGAAGAAAATTATTTTGCTATATTACACTACAAGATCGTATCTATACGGTATAAATTCGGATATGTTAGGTTGAAAATAACTATATTTAAGTAGCTAACCGGTTGCTGAATGGAAGTAAATTCCATCTTGAGTCAGTAATGCAAAAACGTGAAAGACATTCCGTTTAGACATTATCACAAGATGAGCACCATTTTGTGGTTAGACTAAGTTAAAAAATTATATTTATTTCTTCTAACCAAACCTAACCTAATCGACTACTTTATAGCTATATTGTAATCTACTATAATGTAGAAGCACTAAGCGTGTAAAGATATTATCTCCCCCGTCTTCTTGATGACTATTTACATTCATGGTTCAATTTGTATCATAAATGAGAATGTGATGACTCTCTCTTCATTCAAGTATCTGCTAAATTCACTGCACTTAACGGCGAGTACAGCAAACCATAAATAATACAAAATATGAATAATTAATGGTTCTTTCCTTCGTTAGATAATAGCAGAAAGTGCAATGCCGCGAATAGAACACGACGCCAGAACCACGGTATATAGAATAGGCCCCTTACTCTATATACCGTGGCCAGAACCACATCTCTAACCAAGAGTTAAGTCACCTACTTTGCTGCCATCGCATAAACAGCTGTGAGCTATCTTAGACGCATCGATAAGTTAAACTTTAACCAGCCCGAAAATAAAGATTTTACGAAGAATTCGTTCCACGCGTATGTCTCCAAACCGCCTGTCATCTTATTTCTAGTAAGTCCTACTTTATGGTTTCGTGGAAGGCCGCTATGCCTATATTGGGCATATTTAGGGAAAGTAATAAACACTATATATAGAAGTAAAGCTTGAAGGATGCGCGGTGTTTGTTGTAGTCAAATATGTTCCATACTTCAATCCAACGCTTATAGTTTATGTAAGCAGCTGGTTTTTCCTTGTTTAGTGTCACAGATGAAGCCATCAAATAGCGGTATATATTTAAACCTGTGATTATTGATATTTACTTTGTGAAACACACAGAAACTATATTTTGTGAAATAAACTATAATTGTTAAAAGTATAAATTATGGTTTGATTTATTGCCTGTATTTTCAATAACTTATTGAAAATACGGCCTCAGTTAATGAAATTAATTAATATGAATCAAGACCTTATGTAACGGACATTTTCGTTCAAGAGTAAAATTCTGAACTTTGAACATTCAAGTTTAGGATGGTCGAACCAGTGACTTTAACAAATTGGTGATTTTAATGGCAGCGCCAGACTTGAATCAATGCGTTTTACCGGTGACAAGAGATACTGAGACTGCTCTGTATGTGCCAATAACAGGCAGGCATACTGCACTGGTGAAAAGATTCCACACCTCGCTCTTTTTCTAGGAAAGCTCATTTTAATTAAAAATAAACTCTTACGAAATTAAGAACAATCTACCGAGTGAGAAATTGCGTCTATTGTACACAACACTGTCACTGTCCTGAAACGTGACACAAATCGTCCACTCACACAAGACGTAAATGAGTGACAGCGATAAATCAACCAATGACAGCCGTGGTAAAATAGTAACTTACCGTCAGCGACGGCGACATTTTGCCCAATCACAACATAGACAATTTCCGATCGATTCATTGTCACTGGAACTGGCATTTTCCATATTTTGTCACTGGTATCACCGGCTACAAACGAATATCAGTGACCAGTCATCGTGACAGAAAGTATCCACCATCCCTAGTTCAAGTGTGAATACACTGCACCCTAAATGAAACTGTTGATACTCCCAGAAACATTTCTAATATTATAGATAAAGACCGTCTGTTTAAGTTAACGTTCCGTCAATTTTGAAATTATTATTATTTTAACAATGAATCTCTTATAATTTACACAGGGAACTCTGAACATTATAGAGGGATGTATCTGTGAGCGTTTTGAAAACATGAAACTGTGACTACTCTCAGATTGAATTTGTGAAGGTATGGATTTATCTGTAGATAAGTAAATAAAATAGCGTCAGGAAAGGCAACTTCGACCACTATCGATCGATTTATCTAGAAACATTTTAAAAAGCGATACCTATAATAATGGCACACAGAACTCCGATTACTATAGAAAGATTTGTATCTGTCAATACTTTGATAAGATGAAACTGATATGATTGTGCTGTTACAATTTTGATAATTACAGCGTTATCTGTGAGATATTTATAACTACAAGATGATAGACATTCCAGCATTAGGAGAAAACTGCGCCGCACTGGCCCGGTGGCAACTTTGCAAAACCCACGCCAGGTCGAGTAGTGAACCGTCTTACGAAGCTGTTTACAAATCCACGTAATATTTCAATAAAAAAGCTTTGGTGTTATCAAATAATAAAGGCCGTCGCTGTAGAATTATTGGCAGGCTACTTGAATAAGCTTTAACCAGTTTTTTCAGTTGATATAAAACCAGTTTGTAGCTGGTGACACCCACGGTGCCGCCGCACCTACGGTTTCTGCATACATTGCCCACACCTTCTGCCGGTTGTAACCTCCTGAGCCGAGCCTGCTTTTACTCTCTCAAGAGACACTTAGCTGGAATTTATAAATAGTTATTTGTGGTCATTTATATACGGTATGTGTTTGGAAATCCCTTCTACCCGAGTATGACCCTTAGATCGAAACGTCGACTTGGCCTCTAAGAAGTTTATTGGCTAAATGTAACTCAAAGATAATTACAATAATTTTGCAATCGTGAGCAGTGTACGGCTGCAAAGGATTAAGATTGCGCAAGCCCGGATAAATAATGTACGCGCTTAGTTTTGCAGGTTAATTTCCTTTTATCGTGTTCGCATTGTCGGTAACTTTAATGGTGGGAACGAACTGTTGTCCTTATTTCTTAATAAGTGGGAAAAAAGTTTTTTTTGATTGTTTTATTTTTCCCCAATGAAGGATATAAAAAGATTTTGCATAAATGCGATACCCTATAATAGGCCTATAACTAAGAAGCTATATAACCTTGTCAAGGTCATGCGGAAAGATCCTAGTGGAGGGGCCATCATGCTATCAAGTGGAGGGGCGCTTACTTGATCGTCTTTATCGGGCCCTTAGAATGTAGTCTACGCCCGTAAAAAGTTTAATCCAAGTATATTAATTAATTCTATTATATGTTAGGTCTATAATATTCATGGCAGCAAATATAATTATAGATGATCCTGTGTTCACGAGATACTAAAATTTTAAAAGTTGTACATGCTTATGTACGTTTGCTTCACAAACTGCGTCTAATCATAGTCATTGGCCACAAAACCAAGGATGCCTGTGAAATGAGCTGAAGCATCGTCGCTCTACCGTTAAAGTCTCTGAATGATCAGTTTATTTCTCTGAATTTCATACAATGTTACTTTAAAAAAACTATTTTAAAAATCGTGTCCGTTAGTGGGTACATAACATTTATTAAATAATCCGTAGCAAGTAAGATTATTAAATATACCTGAAGTCATTATCAAATAAGATACTAGTCAAGCATTTTAACTTATTGTTAACGTACAATACATGAAGTAATACAACATATGACTAACAAAAACACCTGTTGTATGAAATCATACGTTAAACAAGTATACAATATTTTTTAACTCAATATATAAACAAGTGATATAAAAATTTTTTTCAGGTCAATTCCTACTTAAGCAACAAAGAAAATTTTATTTTAGTTTCTTTTTATTTTATATTTACAAATAATATAAATATGTATAGCCTGTACATATGCCAGAATGACAATATTAAGTGGTAAAGTAGAAAACGAATTTCCTTGCAATTTTCCATTTCATTTTCTATGCATGGCTTTGGATTTGCATACGCTTTCTTTTTTTCGTTGCTTGCATTTTGTTGTAGTTTCTTTTAGCTTTTCTTTCGCATTGTCCGTTTTTGAAGCAAGTTTCAATGCCGTTAATCCAGTTTGTTTGGTTATTTTATTTTTACATTCATTTGTAATCCTAGAGGATTATTTATGATATTGTGGAGTAACCATGGCAACAGTTTAAGGTTCTACAATAGAGATTTAGACGACAACCAGATGGGGGCAGAAAAAATGCATATAGATCTTTGAGAAAAGGATTTCTAGCTATGGGAAAGTTGGCTCAGTGCCAAAGCGCTAGACTTCGAATATGAAGATACTCAGTTCGAATCCTACATAGACCTTCCAAATTTTTATAATTTAATTATTGAATAAATATTTGAAAAAACTATATTAACATTAATTGTCGTCCACTATAGATTAAAAGAAATGTATTTAAATTTGATTGGATGAACAAAAACGTATTTTTTATCAACGATTGAAAATTTATAGAATATATATATATATATATATATATATATATATATATATATATATCGTAATATGTATTCTTGTGTATTAATAAAGAACATAAGTCAAAATACAAATACAAGAATTATAATTGAATTTACAATTCAATTATAATTCTTGTATTTGTATTTTGACATATGTTCTTTATATATATATATATATATATATATATATATATATATATATATATATATATATATATATATATATATATATCAGGAGAGTGTGAGCTAATAGACGGAATTGAAAAAGAACGATAGAACTTAAAGTACAAGAAATCGAAAAGTGCTGTCTATTCCTATCGAATTCTTACAGCAACGAATTAGTCGAATTTGAGTATCTGCGACTTTACGTACTTGAACACGGGCACACCTTCTGTAACGGGGCGCATATGCCATAAGTTGGGAATTTCAACCCCGGCAAGATGGAAGTCCTAACTAGAATCAATCCCAAGAATACTTCGACTTTCCGTCTTGTCAGATCGTTCTGTCCAAACAATGAGCACTTTGGGACCGAGACGACAGACAATGACCGGAACCTTGAGGCCGAATAAGGCAACCGCGAACGTGTCTTGAGTACTTCCTGTGTTTCAGGAAGCTCACAACGGCGAGATTAACGCAATGGATAAGCGCGATGCTTTTTTAGGTTCAACATTTTGGAAATATGCAACTTACTGTATTCCTAAAATGGAGAAGTCATTACAAAGCTGCCTAAAACAATTAATCAATTTGAATGGTTAAGTAGCCACTGTTCTGTTTGAGGATGAGACAATTTCGAAATATTTTCGCGAAATAGTCACTTCAGCTGTGTTTAGTTTACAACTAAAATTTCCTGGATATCGAAGAATATTCCCAAGATAACGCAGTTGAGTGGAGCAAATGACATAGAGGCTCGATCCCTACTAGAATTTACGTTTGACTTTTCAGCCCCTAGGTTGAGTCAGATAAGCTACCTAAGGGCAAACCAGGGTAACATATAATTGCAACTATAGGTTGGCCACATTCCCTTCCATGACTAGTGCAAGTAAGCTTTTTCCATCTGTTTAAGCTCTACCCAGAGAGCGTTCGTGAGAAGCCTATAGTCGATACTATTACAAAAAAATTGTAATACATATTCCAAAAATTCCAAATGACACACAAAATGTTTATCATGGAATCTTTAATCTCAACAAGAAGCCACTATTCTTGTAGCTTATAAACATGTCACATGTAATGCTATAGTCGACCTTGAAATATTTTAATATTTTAGTTACATTCCAGTAAAATTATATTCCCAAGCAAATATTTTGAATTTATTTTTAATGTTTTTTCTGCTTCGTTAAATTATAGGGTTTGACTTTATAAACATTTTTTTTAAATTACATGTTTAAGCTTAACGAGAGCTTTAAAGCTAGGCCTATATTCTAGTGAAGCATTACATAGTGGTCTGTTTTATAAAAAAACTGTGATTTTCAACAAGCTTTATGATGGTTGTAAAGTTATTTTCTTTTATTCAAAATTTTAATATTTTGGGGCGCCAGCGCTACCTTTTATGGTTTTTCTGTCCCTGAAGACTTTTAGTATTGATTTCTTCTGAAATGATGACGTTTCCATAATGTTTAAAAAACCAAAAAGAATATTTTTTTTAGCATTATTTAATAAAAATGTTGAATCACTTAGCTATAGAAAGTTCTTGCTTAGAGATACATTTCTTCACATCCCTCAAGGATGTGAGTGCTTTTTAAACGAACTCAGGAGATCCTGCTGTCGTCAAGCCGTCGCTATAGCAGCCAGCTATTAATGAATGGTTCGCCATCGGCACATGTGTAGGTGAGAAATTGATTCAGAGCGTTGCAAAACGTAGATAACACAATAACAAAGTAATATTTCAAGTCCCTTCAATTACTGAATGCTGTTAATCCTTTTAGCCAGATGCCGTTCCCTATACGTGTATTACAATATTAAACCAGAGTGAATTAACTGAGCCATGAATCAAGACACAAACTTCAACAATGGCTTTACACTGCACGAGGTAATGTGAGTGGGTTTTGATTAAATCGCATTGTTACTTATTTTACGTTGTAATGAAGTGTTAGTCTCAATCAAGGGTTATCACTGATATAGAGAACGGGTTGCATATTATTAGGCTTCTATACCCCAGCAAAGAGTAGGTCTCCTTCTGAAGGAGGCGACTCTGTTTCTGTTGCCATAATTATATTCGCTACTTGTGGTACCAGGGCAGCGTTATCTTGGTTTAATGTACATCGTACGGTAATTTGTACGAACAAACAGATTTACCATTACAACTACTAAAAAGGCCAACTGATAAAAGGAAAGTGTTTATTAACTTTATTGAAACTGAGCCGATATTATGATCTGCTGTGTGTGAAAGAGATTTAAACACTGTAGTTCTCGCTCGGTGATTTGTGCGAGCAAAACGTTTACGACTGTAACATCTACTAGATAAGAGGCAAGTGCTTAACGTTATTGAAACTGAGCTTTCATTAGGACCTGAAGAGTTGGAGAGAATTGAACGTTGGATATGTCTGAAGTTCACAGCCAGAGAACTTATACGAACAAATCATTTAACCACTGTAACAACTACTAAAAAAAAGTCAAGTGTTTAATGTTATTGAAACTGGGTCGTTATTAGGAGCTGCCGAGTGTGAAAGAGAATTAAACGTTGATTTGTGCGAACAAATCTTTTAACCTCTAAAAGAACTACTAGATAAAGGGCAAGTGTTTAACGTTATTGAAACTGAGCCGTTATTAGGAGCTGTTGTATCTGGAAGAGATTTAAACGTTGGATATGTCTGTAGTTCTCGCTCGATGATTTGTGCGAACAAATCGTTTAACCACTGTAACAACTACCACATAAAGGCCAAGTGTTTAACGTTTTTGAATCTGAGTCGTTATTACGAGTTATAAAACACGAAGAAAATTTGAATGATGGGCAAGCATGAAGTGTTATGTTAGTTCTGAACAGGTGATTTGTGTGTGCGAGCAACTGAAACGAGAAGGACGCGGCACGCCCATTCATTATCTCTTCAGAATAATAATAAGTTAAATGGCGCCGTTAAAGCTCGCCAAGTTTATTGCCCAACTTGTAAAATTTTATATAGTACCAATTGACAGCCTGTAGTAGTCCTAAGCTACAGCTTAGCTTTGAATGATTTACATCAATCAAATCAACTCCGTCAAACAATAATGTATGCTTCTTTATACATTCTTAAAGGCTTTGTTTTTATCTGTCTTTTGCGATAAATACCTGCTTAAAATTTTTTTATTTTTTTGTTAATTACGTTTATTTAAATATCTTTGTTTTAACTGTTGATTAATTTTAAAAATATTAAAAATTAAAGTTCGGATAGTCATAAACTATTGTTTCAGTGATTAATAAAAAATATATAATATATATCTATAAAATCGTCGATATTCCCTAATGATATTTCAGAATACCTTCTATATCTGTAAATCATTCATGAAAACAAACAAACCCCTAATTTTGAGACACATTACCCGTTCCATGTAACCGATAGTCCTATAAAAGTATGATCGGTCAACTTATGCAATGGTGATCAAATTCCAATACCTATTGTACGTTCCCAGTAAATATAAACGTCAATACAAATAAGACTAGTTAAATATAGACGAAATACCCTTTCACCATAAAACAAAAACGATGTTTCTCTTAGCATTACATGTTTACAAAAACTTTTTCTTTTATAGTAAAACAATTATTTTACTCGCCTTCGACACTGGACCTTTCTTTAATTTGTTTTCTACAACTGCGGTACGTAAATGTAATGTATGGGTTGTTCTAAGTAACCTGATTAACAACGAGGAGATAAGCCAGAGTTACTATTCTGTAGCTACACCGTCCTTCTACACCTTTCCAGGAACTGACGTGACACAGGAACAGTTGTACAGTTTTGCATTCCTGTCAAGGTTGTACATCAAAACAAACCTAGTGAAACTGTACAAATGAGGAAAACATCGGATTTATTATGGCAAAGTTCTCTTCTCCAACTGATCGTTAAAGTTTCCTACAAAAACTACTTGTTCCTACATTATTATCGCGAACAAAATCAACCTTCCAGGAGAGTTTAATGCTTGTTTAGATGCGCATTCTAACTAGATATGTTGCATAATTATGGGTACTTCACGGAACTGCAATTTTAACGTTTTTCTCAATACTATACTTTATCACAATTGTGTTATTTTATCACAATGTTGAAAGGTTTTTATATTAGCACAATATCACAAGTTTTTTATACTATCACAATTTCTCTATACTTTGTTGAAACTTGGCGAGACTATTGTTTAACATACAATATATTTTTAAGGCTCATGTAAAATACACTAACCTTTTTTAGGTGCTTTTCTTTTCTTAAAAAAAATAGTTCCTTCACTTTGATCTTTGCGAGAGGTTATTGAAGTTTTGTCTAAGCCTTCTGAAAACTTTGTACTTTTCATCAGATTTCCTGTTTATGTATTTCTATTTTTATGTGTCTTGTATCCACTACTTCTACTCCTGAATAATTCACTCTTTAGAATGAGCTTTTCCGATCAGAGAATCGAGTAACCGTACCATTACGTTTACTACGCGTCTCATCAATGTGTTTGTGCTTTAATGTCTACGTAAGATTTTTTCTCTTTTCTATCCTATTAAGGACTTATTCGTTCCCCTCTAACTCTCTGTTTCTCTTTAACTGAAAGGACTTTATGGCATTCTGTTTGCTTGATATATACGCCAGTTTGTCAGTTACTCCCATTTTAGCCCTTTCGACACTTTTTGACAGCGGTAAAATTGTGGAATGCCGCCCTATTTGAAATACCAAATTTCCCTAATCTGAATGAATTTTTCCGGAAAGAAAACATGCTGTCAATTCAAAGAGCTGTTTCCGTCTTCACTTAGATGTAACTTCGAGGTTATGTTTAAATAATTTTCAAATAAATATTTTCAAGTTGAAAATACTTTCGTAGCCTATATTTGATTAAGTTGTGAGATAATGAATGGTTTCTTGGACAGCTGTTGTTAATGGACGTAGATTGTACTTTACAGAAATTCTGTAGAATTCATTTGAAAAGTTGTGTTTTTCTCTTAGCAAGGATTTGTCTCGTAGATCACTAAATCAGGAGGTCAAGATTTATACCGCGATGGTCCTATAAGTCCCCCTTACTTACTCCCATCCAGGATTCGGGAAGGTTCGTTACCCTCACTGACAACCAGTCTTAATTCACCTGACAACTTTCTATTCATTTTATATTCTATTATGTTTCAACATTTAAAAAAATAATAATTCAAAACACCTTGTTTCTCTTACAAAGTTTGAAGGTCACCATCTAACATTGTTTATTTTTTTAAAATTTAAAATCTGTCGAGTTGTATTAATTTACATTCATCAAGTATGAATACGTTTTAATTTCCACATCACTTGAGACTTGTCTGGTTCTTTACGTATCTTTCAAACCTTTAGTTACAGCTCTATCTTGGGCGTGTGTTTGTGTTAGGTGGATATTCTTGAGATATCCGAACATTCCTATTATGTGTTGCTTCAAACCTAACAAGAGTGTACGGACCTCGTTATACCGCTTACATGAGACAATGGGTAAAATTGTGTTCTGTACGAACCACGTTATACCGCTTACATGATACAAACAGTTTGTATCTGTGCACGTGACTGACCTTTACTTACAGTTCCATCTTGGGCGTGTGTTTGTGTTAATGTGTAACCTTCAAGTCTCCGAACGTTCTTGCTCTGCACTGCTTTGAACATAAAACGAGTGTACGAACCACGTTATACCGCTTACATGATACATACAGATTGTATCTGTGCACTTGACTGACCTTTACTTACAGTTCCATCTTGGGCGTGTGTTTGTGTTAATGTGTAACCTTCAAGTCTCCGAACGCTCTTGCTCGAGCACTGCTTTGAACGTAAAACAGGTGTACGGACCTCGTTATAACGCTTACAAAATGAGACAATGGGTCAAACCGTTTGTATCTCTACTAGACTAACCTTTACTTACAGTTCTATCTTGGGCGTGTGTTTGTGTTAATGTGTAACCTTCAGGTCTCCAAACGTTCTAGCTCTGAACTGCTTTGAACATAAAACGAGTGAGACCTCGTTATAACGCTTACACGGGACAATGGGTCAAATTGTGTAGGAATACTGTACGAACCACGTTATACCGCTTACACAAGACAATGGGACAAAATATTTTGCATCTGTGCACTGAACTAATAACAGAAATCTCATGGACATTGAGTCAGTACAAGCCAGACGTTAAAACATCAATAACTTGGCGCAATTAGCGCTAATATTACACTTCCCATACTTAAACAGAAAGGAAAGTTTACTTTGGTATCGATGTATTTATTATTACACAAATAGTCGTTGTTAGTCGTACACATGTAAGACATTTTACAATATATATATATATATATATATATATATATATATATATATATATATATATATATATATTACTTTGTGGGTTTGCACACAAGAATTCAAGACTTTATATTCGTGGGGTAATACATAAAAAATATTGTACCTCCTGAAAAGGTCCGGTTGAAAACAGTAGATTACTTGTAAAACTGTCACTTGAACTTAAAAAGTGAAGAGTGAAAGTGAGACATAAACATATTCAAACAATACAAAACTATTAAAGTTGTGAACATTTGAACATATTTAGCCAACAATGAAATCAGATTAATGTGAACTTTTAAACAAGTCACAGGCTGAGAGGTTAAATCTTGCAGAGCTGTTACATATATCAAGATCCACGGCCAAACGTATTACAGCAACGTTTTCACTCTCGGTAACCTACTGTCCGCTGCATTGCCTCTATTACTTCATCACTTGCGATGACGGGATTCCACAGGCGCTGTTAGGGAACGTCTGCGTGCAGATCCTCCTGTCACCACATCGTACCGACACGCACTGGTCACCTGTTACACATTGTAACGATCGCTGTTACGGTACAAAATGACGTAAAGGGAGTTTAACGAATTTCCATTTTAGTTTCATACAAAAGGAAAATGGTTACATCAGTAATGATATTTTTACATTAATTATGACTGCAGTGATCCGGCATTAAAGTCATCCACTCATAAAATATCGCATCACGATATGCGAATGTAAAGGGTTGATTTCCAAATGTGTATGCTTTTATATTAATTGTGACTACCGTGGGCCGGCATTAAGGTCATCCACTCATAAAATATCCGTAAGTTATCACGATATGCGAATATTGAGGGGTGATTTTCAAAATATGCAATGATGCTTTTACATACATTGTGACTGTTGTGTGCCGGCATTAAGGTCACCCACTCATAAAATATCCGCGTCACGATATGTGAATGTAAAGGGTTGATTTTCAGAAAAAGTGTAATAATGCTTTTACATACATTGTGACTGCCGTGTGCCGGTATTAAGGTCACCCACTCATGAAATATCCGTGTCACATGAAAGACTGTAAGGGTGTATTTTCTAAATATGTAATGATGCTTTTACATATATTGTGACTGCATTAATTAATTTATTTACATTAAAAAAGCTTTTCAAAATGTCATCATTTCAAAATTAACAAATTACGTGACTTATAACCTCACTACAGATTTTTTTCGCCATAATTTTTAAAATAAGTGTAAAATAATTTCTAATTTAAAGTTGAAAACAATTCACATCTGACTACACTCCAACGGCGTTTGGTATTTCTGACTATAACTGTCTATACTTGATGCATCTAAGCAATCATGTTACCAGAGTTTGGCATCAGATGTTTTTCGGACGTCATAGCAACGGCGTTATAGTCAGCTGACTGGAGCATGCGTGGGCCACCAGGTATGTGCGTGCGTGCAAGCCACCTGCGATGCCATTGTTACTCGTCCGGCTTCGGATTAATCTGTGCTTGCGTCATTCATCTAAATATCTGCGCAAAATGGCGCCTGCCCGGGACATATGTCGCATGGTCGGAACACCGCGCTTTTCGGCCACAACATTCCTCAGCCTTATTTGTACAAAGTTGATGCAATAGTTGGGCAAATTTCTGGGCAAAGATTCAGCCATGTTAAACTGGATTGCGGTTCTGAAACATCTAGTCAGGAATCAAGCTTTTTAAGACGTCTTGCGCAAAAATTCAATTTTGAAAACGGAATTTGTAATGGCCGACTCGCTGTAGAATGTTTTGGTTCATTTTATTATTTGTTTGGATTGTTTTAATTCTTACAGCCTTCTTTATATTTATGTTTTCTTTGTTTAGTGGTTTTACGACGTTTACGAGCAAAGTAAAATAGATTAATAAAGGATTAGGCCTACTATTTTTTGCCAACATTATGGACTCTGCTTTGAAACACCAAAGGGGTAAAAGAAAAGCAGCAGTGGAGCTGTCTGACGAAAATGAAAACTTAGAGGAAAAAATGTAGTTCTTATAGTTAGCAATAAAAGTATGAGGTCAATATAAAATCTTTATCAAATGTTGGAAAATCTACTGAATACGAATTTTATTTAACGAATTAAGTTTTAATCTGTTCTTAAAGAATTACTTCTCAGTACCAGCCGCGCCTAAGGAAGTTTTCATTTAAAATTTGTAATAAAAATATATAATTTATTATCATTATATTAAATAAATTCTATTATGATTTATTGAAATAGATATAATATAGTCATTGATTGATAAACAAACATATAATAACATTTTAACTTATTGATGTAAGATACAATAAATAAAGTAACATAACCACAAGTTAAAACATTAAAACAGCTGTTCTGCAACATAAACTATAACATAGCTTTTTTATGAAATAATATGTTATCGCCTAATTTAAAGAAAAAATGACGGATTCGAATCTCTGATGACGCGCAATGAAGAACTTTTCTCTAAATGATCAAGCATCCTCCAACAATATTAAGTTTACTAACAACTAATCACGTGGGTTGTTGCTAGACTGAGAAAAATAGAAAGCCTCGTTCAATTAGGCAATCGGTTAGTTACTGATTTGTTTAGTAGTTTTCTTATCGGCTCTTTCAGGACAAGTTCGTCTTGGCTTTAGTTTTAGGTTTCTATGTTCCGCATCAATAGGCAATAATGTTTCAGGGGTAGTGTGTTGCGCCCTATGATGAGAAATACTGTAATACAGGCAAAGCAAACATTTGACCAGCGCTGATTGGAATACTCAACGCGTGTTGCACTGCTTGTAAATGTAGGCGCGCCATAAGGTCACAGGTTGCACAACACAGGTGTCGCTCCACCTTCGAACTGTCTGTATTTGTTTGTCTCTCGATTAGAAAGGTTTCAACAATTAAAATCTTAAATTGACCTTGATTATTCGAGTTTCACAAATAGTTGAAATTTTCCAACATTTTGGGTCTTTAATAAAGCAGAGTGGATGTAGCGTGAGCCCAGAACTACGCGATGTATTATTTGGAGAGAAATGGGCGCCTAGTTTCCGCTTTACCGTTAGTCACTAAATATTGAAGTCAAGTTAAAAAAAAAAAATACTTCTTCCTGGTAACTCACTGTCTCCCTCTTCTCCGTGTCACATGAAGGAGAGCCAAAGCTGAAGGAGGTTATTCATGTGGGGCAGTCGACGGGCCGGTGACCAGTTAAGCCCTTATAGGTTGGACCTGGTTAGTTTCGACCATACTGGTATCACGGAATCGTTAGAGCCCACCATAGCCAATCGGGTCTCACGAGCAGAGGAAGGTATCATGGGGTAGTGGATGTGCAAGCTAGTTGAGAATCAAAATGATCCGGAGAAACCGGCTATTTTTATGTCGTAAGACTCACGTATAGCCTGTATCCCCTTTTCTAACCTTGTTTACGGGCCGATCCAGGACTCAGGCAGAATCTTCTGCCGTATATATTTTTTAAAATGGAAAAACGTAAGCTGCGATATATCCCGAAGAGTATTGCCATTGTAATGTGAGTTTTAAATAAAGAAGGGAGTTATAAGTAATAAAGGGGGCGGACATGTTTTTCAGCTCGGATTTAAAACTAAAAACATCAGCAGCTGTTGGGTTAACTTAGAAACATGAAACCTGCTGCTAGAAGATATAGGACGTACCGTGGCAGCAAGTGCTCAGGTTCGTTGCTTACCGTTACGCCCCCTTCCACGAGGCGAAGGGAATGTAGGACTAGGGGACCACGTGGGGAGGGTAGCCTAACCTAAACCAGACTTGCTCTCGGCCGGGGCGAGGGGTGTCTACCCGGTGAACTTATTAGGACATCCCTCAGGGGGTAAAATAAGTATTTCTTATTATTTTCACGGAGTATTTTGTCCCTTCCATAAAGCTTCGGCTGTGAGATGAAGAGGGGCATGGAGCTTCCAGGTCATGGTTCGCGTGGGAAGAGTTATGCTTCCCTGTGTAGCGCAGTACTCCCGGGCTACTTGGAGCGTGTAGGTGCGGTACTACTTCACAGCCATGCACTTGCACGATGCAGACCCCTCGACATTTGCCGCTAATAACATCGCGCCGCGCATTGGCCAACGCTTACAAATAGCGCAGCCTCACTGCAATGATTGATTCCCATAAGTCCCCATAGATCCCCGTAGGGCGGGTTGCGTCACCATACTTTCACTTAATTCGCACGTAAGCTCAATTACCCCGCTCATAAATCGTTCCCATGACTTGGCACCGACGGCCGTGTTTGTGTAAACATCGGTATAGGCTTTGTTTACGAGCCCTTGATGGTTGTTTTGGCGCTCGGCCAGGTGGAATGAAATAAAAGGCGGCTTTGTGTTCGCACGTTGCTGCACAGCACCGTAAACTAGAAGTTTCTGAGTGGGACCAAACGATATTTTAATAAAAAAAACTAGTTTTTCCGGTAATTAACGTGATTCTAAAAATATAGAGTAACCTCTGAATCATAGAGTTGATATTTTTAAATAATATGAACAAAAAAGTTTAGTGTGAAACGCAATCATTTAGAACATGTTTAATATATTCTTGAAGAGTAATTATCAAAATAAATTATATTGTGTAGAACTGTGCAAACCTGTTTATATCTTTCAATTTCAATCTAGTCAAATAACAAGTAATATAGGCAAACATATTTTGAAGTCAATTCCTACTTGGGTCAACAAAGAAAAATTTTATTTTAGCTACTTTTTATTTAATAATTACAATTAAAATAAATAAAGTAACATAGCCTATGTGTTAAAATAGCTGTTCAACCACATAACCTATAATATAAAATCAGCTGTTTTATAAAATCATATGTTATTACCTGTTATAAGTAAGAATGGGCCGATTCCGACTCCGATTCTCGATTCAAGGAATCGTTGATTCTAATGGTATCGAGGAATCGTCCATACTCTATTCTCCATTGATTAAAGTGCCGATTCCGTTTCTTGTTTTTTACTTGTTAAAATACGTGTGCGGTATAATTTACAGGAAATATAATTAATTATCAACTATTTCCTATTCAAGTATTAGTTACTTTCAATCAATTAAACGATTAAATCAAACGCCTATTGGAAATCACGGTAATAATAATATTATTATTATTATTAATGACGCAACAAGAAAGACGATCGGCAACATTTCTGGGCGTTTGTCACAGTTCTTCCCGCTTTGCTGTCTCCCTCTCACTCCGAAGGGCTTGACTACTCCTCCCCACTCCGTCGCTACTCCGACACTACTCCACCACCATTTCATACATGTCGAAGAAATCACAAATAAATTGTAGTTCCAATTTCTCCAGTTATACAAACTGAATAGCTTATTACTGAAGTTATATTGTAATTGTGAACTGAAGTTTATATTTCTAATAATAAATACATTTTTACTTGTATTCAATATGTAAGATGTTAACTAAATTCAATATTCGAGAATGTTATCTAGGCCTGTATAACCTTCAAGAATCGAGAATCGAAAAACAAATTTGAGAATCGAAATCGCAATCGAAAATTTTAGGTATCGGCCCATCAATAAATTTAAGTAAAATGGGACGAAATAACTATATTTCATTGTTGCCCCATGTAAGTTTTTTTCCATATCTAAAACTTTTAATTAACTTTAATTAAAGAATTAATATTTGAAAAGACCGTATTAACATCAAGTGTCATTTCATACAACTTTAAAAAACGTTAGAGGGTTAGTATTGAACTTTTAGAAGCTGTTTTAAAACGCGTCAGCAAGTAAGAAATTACGTATTCATTTAATTAAGTATTTTTAAAATTAGTTTTAAAAAAGTATTTGAATTTGAGTGGATGAATAAAACGTACTGTGTTAATGATTGAATATTTGAACAAGATAATTTGAATAAGAAAGTGTGAACTAATAGAAGGAATCGAAAAAGCTACATTTATAAACTTAAATGTTTGGATTGGAGTATTATGCGAAGAAAAGATAAGATCATAGCCTCGACTTGTCCCTATAAATAGTGCAGGGCTCGGAGCTTTAGATTGAGTACCGTCTCGATTCGCTGATGCTGAAAAATTATTTCCTTCTGTGTGCTTACGAAAATTATTCTAGGGATTAAAAAAGTGGTTCAATCTAAAGAGGCCTTAGTTCACATTAATAATTTTTTTATTGTTGTAAACTTTACTTTTTGAAGTAAATATTTGTAACAATGTAACTGTTATAAAGTGTCCCCTGCTGCTTGACCTATCAGACCCTCCAAAGAACCCTTGGCATAGCAAGAGCGTAGTGTAAGAGGGATGATCGGACGCAACTAGGATACTCAGTTACGAGGGGGGGGCAAGAGAAAGACTGATACTAATGATCTTGTGGCAGCACCATAGTAACAAAACAGCCGAGCACGTAACAAATGTAGGAAATAAAACAAACAACACTTAAATTTCTGTTCTTAAATTTTTAAAATCTTACACACACAGACACACACATATTATATATATATATATATATATATATATATATATATACTGATACCCCAACAACAGTTGAAGGGCGAGGTTGTTATATATATATAGGCCATATGGTTAATAAGAATGCCCTATGATGTTTCATAAATAAGAATTGTTTTATTTAAGTTTTCTTCATACATTGAAGCTTTTTGCTGATAGGTAGTATCAGCATTATTAAAATTTTCTAAGTACCATAAAGATCCATGACTACACCTGGACTCCTATGATCAGCAAAAAACTTCAAATATATATATATATATATATATATATATATATATATATATATATAGTACATTTTTCTGCTTTTTATAACATTACAATATTCTTCTTTCTTGGAGGTTTCGGAATAACTCCATTTTCAAAACTTAAAGTACTACTTAGGTATTGAAAATGGAGTCATTTCGAAATGCGTCAACAAAGGAGAATACTGTAATGTTAGGAAAGGCAGAAAAATGTACTCGAATATTTAGGGTACAAATATTCCAAACAGAAGTGAGTATAATTAGAATCTAAATCTTATTAAAAGAAAATCTTACTAATTTATTATATTTATAAGTTTTATATTCTATTCTGATAAATAGGCCTCAGTAAATTAGCCGAATTAATGCATAAAATTCAAGTCATTATTGAGCCGGTATATTAGGTGACTAAATAGGTCTACACCATTAACGTACTGCCAAGTAGTATAATATACCTCCTACATAACTTCACCTGGCTGCTAAGTAGAACATAACCTACAAGTAACAGCTGTCGTATGTAATCATACTTTGTCACACAAATTAATCAGTTAGAGTCTACGACATTTCTGAGTTTCATAATACAATTGTTTTTTCAAACTTGTTATACATACCCTCTAAATAAGCTCTAAGTTACTAGAAACAAACAGCTGTTAGTTTAACTTAGAACGATATGTTTAACTTTGAGAAAATCCGTTCGCATCACGGAAACACAGCGTATAAAGTCGAAACTAGGCCGTGTAATAGCACGAAGGGCAGCTCCTAATCTGCTCAGTTGGATAAAATGGAGATCGCCGTAAGATATACTAACCATTCTAAACATATTGGCCCTTGCAAGGCTTTAGCCGTGTGAATGCGTTCAGTGTAACAATCTCGAGAGTAAAATATTCACAAGCAAGTAGCTTAAAACAAGAGTCAATGTTTTTTGCTCTGAACTATGAATCGAAGGGTGTAAAGTGTAGTTCCGAGGATTCTGCCAGAGGGAGGCCCGTTGCAGCTGAAGTAAATGTGCACACTGTAACGGTTACCCTAAGGCTGCCCCTGAGAGAGAATCTGTTGTACGTATATTTATCCCATCAGGGCAAAGCGTAGCTCCGAGGATTCCGCCAGAGGGAGTCCAGTTGCAGCAGAAGTAAATGTGCACACTATAACGGTTACCCTAAGGCTGGTCCTGGGAGAGAATCTGTTGTACGTATATTTATCCCATCAGGGCAAAGCGTAGCTCCAAGGATTCCGCCAGAGGGAGTCCAGTTGCAGCTGAAGTAAAGAGTCTGTTGTACGTATAATTATCTAATCAGGGCAAAGCGTATGATATTGTATCAATTATTTCTGAATAATATGAACAGTGCGATAAGTCTCCCCAGTGCGGTTTACACGAAAACAAATATAGTTTTTCGGCAGAGTTGACCGCTTACTATGTATCGGGAACAACCTCCCACGGACTGTGGCCAGGTCGGGGAATTGCGCCCTTAATTGTATGTTATACTTAAGTACGTTTGTAGTGGCAAAATTAAAATTAGAAAGGTATTTTAAGAATAAAAACCTACCTGGCATGACAACCTGGATATACATGCATGTTATTTTTCTAAGCAATTTCCCTCTTGGACCAAAGCCTTCTGCGAGTATTGATCAAGACAACTACGTCCACCTACTATGTCCGCTCGCACTCTCCCACTTTCCAAATATCTTTCTAATTTTAATTGGAATTGATTAATTGCCCCGTGTATATTATTCCATGTGAATTATTCCAAAATCGGAGCAAGGCTCAAGCGCTCCTTTGCACTGTTAGTTTTTAAGCCTCATTCACAATACGTTCATTTGGTCGAATCAGCGGTTCTCAACCTTATTTCAGTTGCACACCCTTACCAAACTATTGTCATAAATTCTACCCCTGAGTTAGATTCTAGTCTTATAAAATTTGGAGTAACAATAAAGACAATTTGAAATAGCCCCTAACATGGGTAGGGTCTACTAGTAGCCCCTACTATATTTTGTGATTACAGTTTAGCATTGCATTACAATTTTAACAGGAAATACGTCAGAACTAAAATCTTTTAAAAATTCAACTTATCCATTACCTTTGTTATTTATAAAACAAAGTTTGTGAAAAAACGGAAACACTTTAGGCCTAGCTACGTTAAATTTGCTCATTAATGGGGTCTCTGTCCTTGTTTTGCTGGGGAAACGGACAGTAAGCCAGCGGTGGTTAATGACCCCTGTCTAGAAGCAGGGGTCGGACAATAAGCCAGGCGCAGGTAGGGGGTTGCCCATTAATGGGGCTCTGTCCTTGTTTTGCTGGGTAAACGGACAGTAAGCCAGCGGTGGTTAATGACCCCTGTCTAGAAGCAGGGGTCGGACAATAAGCCAGGCGCAGGTAGGGGGTTGCCCATTAATGGGGCTCTGTCCTTGTTTTGCTGGGGAAACGAACAGTAAGCCAGCGGCGGTTTATGACCCCTGCCTAGAAGCAGGGGCCGGACAATAAGCCAGGCGCAGGTAGGGGGTTGCCCATTAATGGGGCTCTGTCCTTGTTTTGCTGGGGAAACGAACAGTAAGCCAGCGGCGGTTTATGACCCCTGCCTAGAAGCAGGGGCCGGACAATAAGCCAATTGTGGGGGTTGCAGCGGATGTGGGGGAGGGATTGAGAGAGAAGAAGAGAAAGATAAACTTCCGTGTAAGTGTGGTTGTAAACAACCCATGACTAAACCATTCTTTAAATACTATTGTCTTGCAGGACCGGATGAATTAATACTTGTAACGCTAATAGCTTACAGTATTTTAGTCACCTTATGTGTGATGGAAAATTATTTTGACCTTTCAACAATAAATCACATTTTGATAGTTTTCATGAATTTTAAAAATACAGTTTTTTCAGTTACAAACAAAATTTAAGGAAAAACCTTTTGGGCTTTAATTTAGTTACTTCAGTGTATACTACTTTATTATACTCTGCATAGAGTAAAACTAGTACGAGATTATTAAAACTAATCCACGTTTAATTAAATACCAGTAAAGCTGAATTTAGCAGTGAACGTTAAGTAACACTACAAACAATTCCATACACTTAAAATGATGATCTCAATGTGAAACCTCTAAATATATTTATTTACATTATTATATTCATATGAAAGGCTTAATTTTTACTTCCTGGTAACTCATAATGTAAGATCTTATACTACACAATTTTATTTCTACATATAAGTTACTACTGTATTTGTAAATAATATTCGAGCTGGCTTGTGAGTAAAAGTTAAAATTAAAGAATAAAAATATGGTACAACTCACAAATATAAAATTTTTTATTTCATACGCGTTTCAACGACTAATTTGTCGTCATCCTCAGTGAAGATACACAAATCAAATTAACTAAAAAAATATATATTAAACATAACCTATAAAGTTTCAACAAAAGTTAAAACAAAACTTTTGTTTTTACTTTTGTTGAAACTTTATAGGTTATGTTTAATATATATTTTTTAGTTAATTTGATTTGTGTATCTTCACTGAGGATGACGACAAATTAGTCGTTGAAACGCGTATGAAATAAAAAATTGTATATTTGTGAGTTGTACCATATTTTTATTCTTTAATTATTACTACTGTATTTGTACATTTGTACAAACAAATGTTAGGTTTATAACAATATAATGAACAAGTTCAATCAAATTGTTATAATAATTTTGTAATAAAGTTTGTTACAACGTGTTTTCTAAAATCTTATTAAAATGTTTGCATGGTAATTTGCTTATTACAGCGTCAACTCTTCATAGAAATTACATTTTGTTAAAAATCATACAAGATAAAACATTTTTCCTCTAGTTATAAACTTAAAAAATTAATTATTTTTTTTGATTAATGTATAATTTTGCGTATACTTCGTAAGAGATTTGATATCAAAATAAAAAATTGCATTTATTTTCGATGTTTTAACAATACAATTTTCTTAATTCTAAAAAAACAACGGGTTTTCTTTATGGTTATTTCAACGTTTTGAAACTACTTTACTTCTTCCTTGTAGAATTAAAAAATAATGGATTTTAGATTTTCTTAGCTTACCAGTATAATTGGCGAGTCTTTTATTAGACAATTATGATAGACTTGGGTCGTGTCAAGAGTACTTTCTGCCATTGTTTTATGAAAATAACTAAATTAGAGCTACACTTATTCGACATGGAATAAAATGGGGCGAAGTAGTATCAAAGGCCGGCCAGTCGAAGGAGTTAGAAGGGTGAGTTGGTTTTCCAAGAAGCTATCAAACTCTTGGTGTAACCACTGAAGTGTAAAGTCTCCTCCTCTTTATCTCAATTCCCCTTTCTCCGAGAGTGAAAGAGACAAAGGAGGCTGGCTGGCTGAAAGTTCGAAGATCGCAAAACTACCTGGCTACTCTTGCCAAAGGGATGGCTGGCTTACTGTCCTACACCCGTTTTGCTACACAGTTTTTTTAAAGTTACCTGGAAAGAAGCCAAGTACAGTTTATTATCTGGGGCTGCATCCACGTTGTTTTTTTATTTGTTTTCGATAAACGCTTTTCGACCAATACAAAGGATGCGAAAGGCAACAAAACCCTCGGTGCCATGCCAGACAGATCTTCGTATTCACTGTTAAAGTCTAACCTAACTTTTATGAGAGGTTTTGTCTTGAAAGAGTGTACTATTTCAGTGTACTCTCAGTAGACATAACAATTAGACTTTTTGTGTGCAGTATCTAACTGTGATGATTGAAAATTCTCTTCAGAAAAAGGATTTTCAACCCAGTCGATACCTTCATCGAACTTTGGAAAGTATCTTACAAATAACGATTCTAATCCCTTCAATTGATCAGTTATTTGTTGTTTGATAACACTAGAAGCTGGAACTCATTCTCTTTCAAAAGGTCGTGAAAAGCCCCAAGTACTTCTGTTTGGCCCTGAAGAATACAAGACTTCCAAAAGTCAATCTTTCTCATCATCTTCTCTGATACTCTGTTGATCGTCATTGAATCTATCTGGAGCTCAGGTTAACCTTATCGATTTGTTGGAAAATATCAGATAAGTATGCTAAACAATGCAGCCACTAGTTGTCATGTAACCTATATGACAAGGGGAAAGGGGGGTGGAAGGGGAATGACAGGTGAAAAGGTGGAAGACAATATCACTTTAAACCTGAGCTCAAATAGTTCATTATAAGTAACCGCCATTACTTATATGGTTTTCATTCCACGAATCCCCTAGCACGAACCCCAGGAGTTCGCGTATGGCCAAGTTTGGAACGGTGACTTTTACTGGTGACAAGGGATACTGAGACTGCTCTGTATGTGAGAATAACAGGCAGGCATACACTGATAAAATGATTTCACAACTCGTTTTTTTTTGGAAGGCTTATTTTATTTAAAAATTAACTTTTACGAAATATCGAACACCTCACACGACGTAAATGAGTAGAACCAGTGACGCCGACAAATCAACCCATGACAGCCGTGGTAGAATATCAGTAACATTTCAAGCGCGACAGTGACATTTTGCCCAATCACAACAGAGACACTCCTCCATCTCCCCTTCAGTCAACGACAATGCACGACAATCGGTCCCGTGAGCCGAGCGGTAAGAGCAGAGCCAGTGACAGCGACAAATCAACTAACGACAGCCGTTTATCCAGTGACTGCGACCTTTTGCCCAATCACAACAGAGGCAAGTTCCGATCGATCCATTGTCACTGAAACGGGCATTTTCCATATTCTGTAACTGATACCACCAACGACAAAAGAATATCAGTGACAAGTCACCGTTACAGAAAATATCGACCATCCCTAGTACCCCGGGTTTAGCACCACTGGGTTAGATCTAAGTTGGGGCATACAGGGAGATTCACGAAACTATTTCCGAGGATCTAACGAAAAGCAAACGTCCATATAGGCATACATGTAGGTTCGAAAAAGGTTCGTGACAGCTCTAGCGAGAAATGGCATCCGGATCTGAAATAATATTCAACAGATCCTCCTGAATGATCTTCCCTTTGGATTTTGTCCTGTGAAAAGGTTTATAACAAGCCACAGTACCTTATCCTAAGCAGTTTCCGATAAATCTGGGGTTAAACGGTAATACATAACGGTTATTCTCTTCCCTAAGTTTATCATAGAATAATATCCTCTAATAACCAATAAAAACACGGAATACTTGTAACAAAATTAATTCTGAGCAAATTTATTTAAGTAAAGTCAACTAAAGATTAAAACGTACCAGAAAAATATAATATTTATTAATTCCAAATTATTGAAAAGATTACTTCAAAACGCGTCAATTTTTGTACTGGAAGAATATAATACTATGATGGAGAACATACTAACAATAGCGAAATAGTCATCCATGAAAAGCCACACGCAACTGTGGAGACGGTTCTCAACTTCGGGTTCCTCCGCTGATCACCCCTATACATCCTTTGCCTCACGCTCTGTAACAACTCGCCCGAGTTTGTCTTGCACATAGAGCACTTAATTAAGTGCGCTGTGGTCTTGCAATGAACCGGACCACACAAGCGTGCAGAAGGTAAACCGCGCTAAGACGACACTACACGCAAGAACGCAACCCGTCACAACACGCGGGAATTGCAACGCGCAAATGAGCTACATGTCTCGTTTATTAAAGTAAACTTGAACGCTTGGGCATAAAGGCAAACCTCTGACGTAACGGATGAAGCAGACTAGAGTACTGAGGATGTCCAGCAGGGGAACCGGTTCCGCGGAAACTGGATCTAACACATTGTAGATGTAATTCCAGGGTAATAAGTCGCGCTAAACGTTGCAACCGCAAAGGTGAGTCGGCTCGTTTCCAAGCACTCGAATCGTTCCCTCCGATTTGTTTTCACTCCGGAGGAATGTATTTCGTGTTATTACATTGCTTTTCACTAAGAACTTCTTAAGGGACATATTTTCATCTTAAATCTGACAGAGACCTTTGTTTTTTTTATTTGTTAAACTACCTAGTAGTATTTATTACTGATTGTTTTCTTTTAATTTTTATGGCTATAGCTTCCCCCATAGGATACCTTCAGCTCACTCTTACGTATACTCTCTGCTAGTTAGGTCCAGGTACATCCACATAATCCAACTAAATAATAGGATATTCTTTACCTCATGTCCGCTAATGTTTTATCACCTATATTTTCCCGTCCCCCTAAGCCACCTTTACTTACAGCGAGTCCTCAGTCTTTAACGCCGAAGCTGGAAAATTTTAAAAAGATTTATTTTTTATTGCCAATATACTTTGCCAATTGTTTACTAACTGTAACAACTGTCCCATTTCAGAGGAATTTATACCATAAGCATAATTCCGCTTGATCAATGCCATATTTATTTAGCTAACAGTTTTACTTGTTTTTACCACCGAAATAATGTCTCACTCTTTAACCAACCTTAAATGCAGCGATTATGTCAGCTTAAAATGTACCGTGATAAGTGGTTAGTAATAGAACTCATACATTTCGCCAATGCTGCAGTACGCTACCAAATATTTACAATTTCTTTGCCATCTATACCTTTTCACCCCAAACCACTGTAAACCTTTTATGGGTTACTTGTATTTGAGAATTGAAATTACTATATTACCAGATACACTGTTTACCATTCAACAACTTGTCACCCCTAAATCCCTCTCAGCAATAGCTATATTTTATCCCTTTTAATAAGAGTGGTTTATGGATGAAAAATTGTTAGATTTGTAAGAGAGTAATATTGTAAAGCACTGTAGTATTGGCCGAATCTGTCTTTCTTATTCACCTCAAGTGTCAAGGTGGCAGACTCACTGTATGTTAGGGGTGATACATTACCAGGGTTGGAACCTTGTAAGAGTCAAACAAGTATGGCAAGGTTGATGTATTCTGCACTAACAGGTGGTTAAGGATTAGTCAAGGGTTATGTCTTTACAGGCGCACAAGTCTCTACACTTAAATAGTAACTGTGTTTAAACATAAGAAGAGAGAGGTAGGGGACTTACCAGCAGCAAGTTTGATGGATTCGGCATTAACAGGTGGTTAGGGATTAGTCAAGCCGTATGTATTTACAGGCGCACAAGTCTCTACACTTAAATAGTAACTGTGTTTAAGCATAAGAAGAGAGAGGTAGGGGACTTACCGGCAGCAAGTTTGATGGATTCGGCATTAACAGGTGGTTAAGGATTAGTCAAGCCGTATGTGTTTACAGGCGCACAGGTCTCTACACTTAAATAGTAACTGTGTTTAAACATAAGAAGAGAGAGGTAGGGGACTTACCAGCAGCAAGTTTGGATTCGGCATTAACAGGTGGTTAAGGATTAGTCAAGCCGTATGTGTTTACAGGCGCACATGTCTCTACACTTAAATAGTAACTGTGTTTAAACATAAGAAGAGAGAGGTAGGGGACTTACCAGCAGCAAGTTTGGCGGTGTATTCAGGATTGTCGACGATGTAGTCCAGGCCGATTCGGGACTCCATGGCGGTCCGTAGTATGATGGACAGACGGGGACCTGCATCGGACTACGCCGCGCTACATTCCTGCACACACAACACATCCAGCTTGTACAGTATATAATTTATTGCGCGTATCCACTAATAATGGACTATTCTCTTAAGCATTAACTTCACATTAAGTTAAAACAAATCATCGTAACATGGTGTAAACATTTCAAATAGGGTCAGTATTATATTAAAGTATGAGCTTGCATTTGCTCGTGGATACAGGAGTAAGGGAGGTGTATTTGATTACTTCTGAGCAATTCTACCAGCAATACAAACATTAAACTATATACTAACTATTCTTTGAACTTAGCTTGTGCGGTTATGTTGGTAATAAATAAAGACGCACACAAAACTCACAAATTAATCATTTATTTACTCAGACACGTCATCATTAGTGAGTGTTGCTACTGCAAACACTAACTTACAACTAAGGTGGAAGTAAGGTTACATTCTACATAAAATTGTATGTATAGCTGTTCCCTCGTAAGCCGGCGCGCGATCGACAAATAGAAAACAAACATTCAAAAACATTGGTTTTTTTTAGTGCGAGTTGCATCTAAGGCCATCGCTAAGAAATTGCAGGCGTTACGGTCGTTTAGAAAACTCATATGAGTAAATTTGTATAAAATCTTATGTAAATGATGTGGTTCATATGACAAATCAAATAAAATAACATTTATAGCGGACTCTCTGACTTGTCAAATCTACATTATTATAATGTAAATACTATTCCTCATATTATAATGTCTGTGGAACATATTATAATGTGTGAATATATACCTCATATTATACCTTATATAAATTTGTGTGAAACAGTATTTTGCTTCCTCTATCTACCCTTCCCCCCCCCCCCCGCCTATGATTCCCCTTCGAGGTCGCGGGCCAGCTCACGTGTAAATATTTCATATTTGTCATTTAATTAATACATTGTAATTCTTGCAGTTGAAAAAAATTATTTCTGTTTCTATCACTTGGTAAAAAGAACCACTAAGTCTTATCCGTGACTCACAGCATTGAACAATGCACTGATCTAGTGCGAAACGCGTCTGCTGAAGCATATCAGTAAGTGCCAAGTTTTGTCCCAAGTTATATCAGTAAAAATAGAAACGAAAACGTTCCGTCTCAGTAGGTTTTAACAAACTTACTAAATTTAAAGTTTGGACAGTCATAAACTATTGTTTAAGTGATTAATAAAAATATATTTGATAAAATTTATATATAATTATTTTATGAAAATTTAATTTTAACAATCATTTACATTATTGTAAGGCAGTGGTTTAGAAATTGTGGCCCATAGCTAAAATTTTACCAATCTTAAAAATAAATAAGCTCATAATATAGCTCACAATTTATATTATTTTCTCATGCTCAACGAGAATCAATGACGAATCATCATTATCAGAGAGTATAACTACACAAATTCCTAACCATAAATCCGAGTTGTATTCAGAACTAGTGTAGTTTTATGTCCACTGACAATGTTTACTTTGTGATTGTAACACTTATAAGAACATAAATTATTGATTCTGAGTTGTTTTTCTTTATTATTTAATCAATGTAGGGTCTATATTATTTTATTTTAAATTTTATATTACATTGTTTCGTTGAGGGTTAGTAATAAGTAAATAAAATAATATTTGATAAAGCGCCTGAAGAGATCTTGCAGTCGAAACGTTGAGTGATTTTTTCAAAATTCTGACTTTATGTAAATATTGTTTTTTTAAAAAAGTTAAGTAAGCTTTATACTACTGTTTAGAATTTTTTGCAATAAATATCCAACTTAAAACGTTTTTCATTAGTGCCAAACGTCTTTAAACAACCCTTGTTCTGCTCCCCATATAGGATATTCGCCCCAATGGCATCCGTCGTCCTTTTAAGAAGATAGCAAGTTATATCTATAATTCAACATATTATTAAAACCAAACAATATGCAACAATGCGTTCACAGTTGCGCAACAATGCAAATCATTGTTGGCGTGCTGCAAACTTTTGCGCGATCGTGGTTGGCCAACTTTCATACTTTCCACCCACAGGTCTACACTGCTTTTCGAATTACGTGTGCACCGGATCACGATAAAATTCGTTTCGGGGTTTCAACATTTACGCGGTTTTAATCCCCTTGGGGACACTTTCATTAAGGTCTTCGAAGTTTCTATATTTTACCGTTGGATCCCCCTACCTTTGGAAATAGAAATTACATTGGACCTGACGACTTAAAGCACCAGGCCTTGATAAAGATAGATCACTGTCTAATCTATGATGATGATTATAGAAAACGTTATAATGTCAAAAAACGTAAGTTTTACAATATAAGATCTGTGAAACATAGTTCTACCAAGACAATCAACGGGTAGGAACACCCCAAGTGGAGCTGCTAGACATTAGCATAGAGATTGGCAAGCCCTAACCTGTGGTGGTTGGCAAGCCTTAAACTATGCATGTGGAAAGCTCTAGCCTGTGCAGATGGGCGAGCCCTAACCCTTGCAGATAGGCAAGCCCTAACGTCTGCAGATGAACAAGAACTAACCGCTGCAGAGGACCAAGCCCTAACCTCTGCAGATGGACAAGCCCTACCCTGTGCGGATGGGCAAGCCCTAACCCTTGCAGATAGGCAAGCCCTAACGTCTGCAGATAAACACGAACTAACCGCTGCAGAGGACCAAGTCCTAGCCTCTGCAGATAGACAAGCCCTAAACTCTGCAGACGGGCAAGCCCTAAACTGTGCGGATGGGCAAGCCCTAAACTCTGTACATGACAAGCCATAACCCCTGCAGATGGGCAAGCTATAACATGTGCAGATGGGCAAGCCCTAAACTCTGCAGACGGGCAAGCCCTACCCTGTGCGGATGGGCAAGCCCTAAACTCTGCACATGACAAGCCATAACCCATGCAGATGGGGAAGTTATAACCTGTGCAGATGGCCAAGCTCTAACCTCTCCAGGTGGGCAAGCCCCAGCCTCTGCAGATTGGTAAGCCCTAGCCTCTTCAGATGAGCAATCCCTAACCTCTGCAGACGGGCAAACCCTAACCTCTGCAGATGGGCAAGCTCTAAACTCTGCACATTGGCAAGCTATAACCTGTGCAGATGGACAAGCCCTACCCTGTGCGGATGGGCAAGCCCTAACCCTTGCAGATAGGCAAGCCCTAACCTCTGCAGATGGACAAGCCCTACCCTGTGCGGATGGGCAAGCCCTAACCCTTGCAGATAGGCAAGCCCTAACCTCTGCAGATGGACAAGCCCTACCCTGTGCGGATGGGCAAGCCCTAACCCTTGCAGATAGGCAAGCCCTAACCTCTGCAGATGGACAAGCCCTACCCTGTGCGGATGGGCAAGCCCTAACCCTTGCAGATAGGCAAGCCCTAACGTCTGCAGATAAACACGAACTAACCGCTGCAGAGGACCAAGTCCTAGCCTCTGCAGATAGACAAGCCCTAAACTCTGCAGACGGGCAAGCCCTAAACTGTGCGGATGGGCAAGCCCTAAACTCTGTACATGACAAGCCATAACCCCTGCAGATGGGCAAGCTATAACATGTGCAGATGGGCAAGCCCTAAACTCTGCAGACGGGCAAGCCCTACCCTGTGCGGATGGGCAAGCCCTAAACTCTGCACATGACAAGCCATAACCCATGCAGATGGGGAAGTTATAACCTGTGCAGATGGCCAAGCTCTAACCTCTCCAGGTGGGCAAGCCCCAGCCTCTGCAGATTGGTAAGCCCTAGCCTCTTCAGATGAGCAATCCCTAACCTCTGCAGACGGGCAAACCCTAACCTCTGCAGATGGGCAAGCTCTAAACTCTGCACATTGGCAAGCTATAACCTGTGCAGATGGGCAAACCCTAACCTCAGCAGATGGGCAAGCTCTAAACTCTGCACATTGGCAAGCCCTAACCTCTGCAGATGGGCAAGCTATAACCTGTGCATATGGGCAAACCCTAAACTCTGCAGATGGGCAAGCCCTAACCAGAGCAGATTGGCAAGCCCTAAACGCTGGAAGTGGGCAAGCCCTTAACTCTGCGGATGGACAGGCCCTAAACTTAGAGAATGACCGAAGATCTAACTTTGTGTGTGCTAAGACATGACAGCTTACTCTCGTATCAAACACATAACATACTCTGCCGTTTAAGATTAGGGATTAAGATTTAATATAAACCTGGTGGTTTCTGAAGGTCAGATGATTGTAAGTCCCATTTAAAGACATCCCGCACTCAATTTATCTCAGTTTTACTAATCCTTGTAAAGCTGCAACATGGCAGTGTGGCAATTCATGGATATGGTAGTATTAAAATCACAAATATGATAATAATATTCCACAAATGGGGAACACCGACATTCCCGTCATACAATTTATACGTGAATGTTAATAACTTTTATATCGAATATCTACAATTATATTAGGCCTATAATTAATCAAAATTTTGTATACTTGCTATACATATAGTTTAGATTATATAGTTTTGACTCAAGTATAAAGTATATTACTATACACCAAATATTCTTTGAGCTTAGCTTGTAAGGTTATGTTAATAACAAATAAAATACTTGGAAAAACTCACAAATTAATAATTTATTTACTCAGTCGCGTTTCTATTGACAAAGCCATCTTCATCAGTGAGTATTGATACTACAAACTCCAATTTACCAATGTTTCAAGTTGGAGTTTGTAGTATCAATACTCACTGATGATGACTTTGTCATAGAAACGCGTCTAAGCTTGTATTTGTTATATTACTATATAAAACTAATTCTAGTCGAGCTGGAAGGCTTACTCGTACGAAATGCTTGAAGCAATGTTGCATTACATAAACGTCAGTATGCAGTAACATATGTATCATAGATTACTTCTTATCAGCTACTGCCAGCCTATCTATGACTAGAATCTAATGACACTGCATCGGATTATGTACCATATAAGGACGCCAAACACAGATGAATAACTGGCGAAACATTCTCGCAGATTAATTAAACAGATACACTGTGACGATGACTCGAAGCGTGTGCGTGACGCTAAACGCCGTGTTAACACACTACTTAATGACGCCTTCCTGTGTTTAATACTCGTGTTCAGTCTCGTAAAGCGGGAAAGTTGCAGATTCCCTTTCTTTTGACAGGGGGAGACATCTTTACAGTGATTACAGGAGAAGACAAACTGGATATCACGTTATACTTTGTAGACATTTAAGGACTTTACAACCAAGAGATTTTACTTCCGTTCCTTCTGATAAATTCATTTCCTTGAGCATTCTTTTCCTTTTTGTTATATGTCTTAAGGTCGTGCCGCGTTCTGGTAAATCTTTTTTGAAATATTTCTTTCGGTGTATTTTATTCCTATGTTTGAATGAATAACTTTCCTTTATTTGTAACAGCTTTCCTGCAGACTCTACCTCGTCCACTTCCGCAAGTGGTGACACTCCAGTTCGGGTTTAACCAAGCTAGAAGTAAAGTAAACTTATAAAAGACATTCTGAGACATAACGTCTTCGAAGGGACTAAGCGATCAGTACACACTAGTCCTTTTGATGATCTAGGCTGCAGCGGTTTTAAAGGAAAATGTTTTATTATGTGGTCAGGGCATCTTGGTAAATCCCTGTCTCGTTGTCATCTTTGTTCACAAGGCTCTTGGTAAATCCTTGTCTCCTTGACATCTTTGTCCACAAGGCTCTTGGTAAATCCTTGTCTCCTTGACATCTTTGTCCACAAGGCTCTTGGTAAATCCTTGTCTCCTTGATATCTTTGTCCACAAGGCTCTTGGTAAATCCTTGTCTCCTTGACATCTTTGTCCACAAGGCTCTTGGTAAATCCTTGTCTCCTTGACATCTTTGTCCACAAGGCTCTTGGTAAATCTTGTCTCCTTGACATCTTTGTCCACAAGGCTCTTGGTAAATCCTTGTCTCCTTGACATCTTTGTCCACAAGGCTCTTGGTAAATCCTTGTCTCCTTGACATCTTTGTCCACAAGGCTCTTGGTAAATCCTTGTCTCCTTGACATCTTTGTCCACAAGGCTCTTGGTAAATCCTTGTCTCCTTGACATCTTTGTCCACAAGGCTCTTGGTAAATCCTTGTCTCCTTGACATCTTTGTCCACAAGGTTCTTTGTAAATCCAGACAGGATTTATCTAAGGAATATTTGTCTGTTTACAAAATATGTTTTTATTTTGTTTCCTGAAGTTATCCATAACTCTCACCACGTAATACAAATATGTTACACTTTCAGAGACATCGAACAGCATCTATGAATTCTCGGCGCCAACAAAAACACCACAACTGAATACACTGGGTACAAGAACACAAAATGAAGCACGCTAAATGAACAAAACCATGTTTGAACCACATTAGAGAACATATCTTTAAAACCGCTACCGCACAACAACGCTTCTGAGCGGTCAACTTATACACTGATGCCTAGTACGCTAGAAAACGTTTTCCTCAATCGCTTTGTACAAGTTAATTATTTTATTACAAGTCGGTAAGTTGTAATAGCACTAAGCTTACATCACGTGCAAGTAAGGCCGCGGGGCGCGCTTTATTGCGCTTCATGGGATATACAGTCGTTCACAACGTAATTTATCAGTTTTGTTTCTGTAAAAGTAATACCTCAGCAAGACCACTTTTCTTATTAATTGTCTTTTCCGCGATGTTTTTAAAGGGCAAAAGGAATTCAGGCAGTTGGCAGCCCTGATGCTCCAGTTGTTATTGCACACCTCGCATAGAGACCTTTTTTTTATTTAGGAAAAAATAATTTTACAAGGAATTACAAACTGCAACTAAAAATAATTAAAAATTGAATATATAGGCCTATCACTACAAGAGTCCGACAATTTCATTATGTGACCTGATAAATCCAAAGACGAAACCGGTTCCTTTACGTAAGTGGGCAAACCTTCACCCTAAGGGCAACAGTTTTTAAAGATTTATGAATTTTAAAACAAGATTAAAACAAAATAAATCCCAAAAGAAAGTATAACGAATAACCCGGGGCCATATTGTGAAATACGATCACATCATTTAAGGACCCAAATCTGTGTTTAGACACTTAATCGTTGAAAGTGTATAACTTAATACAATAGAAACATGTTTCTCAAATAGTTCCCGGAAATCTATTGGGAAACCATTGAAAGTAATTTTGTCCATGTGAAATCAGGGTTTCCGTTATATAGGCCTATTTTGGCCGATGCTGTTTGGAGGCACCTTGTTCACAATTGCTTTAATAAAATACGTTTTTAGTTGTTATAATTTTCGAATAGCATCAAACACCATTGTTTCAATTTCTCTCTAGTTATTTAATTTTAGTTTTATTGATTTATTTAACTCTATTTCGTCTTTGCAACTGTATTAAAAGAGTTGTAACATCATAGTAACAGCCTATGCTGCATCATTGACAATACCATCAGCTACAACTACGTTTGTAATGCCCAGTACACTAAGCATACTACCACAATAAACTGTTTCAGCATAGTACCATTCTCATTGTACATAATTAATACCATCAGTTACACAGTTAACCTAGTAACTCCCGGTACACTAAGCATATTACCACACTAATTAGTACAACCATAGTACCACTATAAATAATACCAGTATAGTACCTCCCTATGTTGCATCCTAAATAATACCATCAGTTACAGCTACCTTAATATCACTCAGTATTTTAAGTATACAACAACATTAAATAGTACCAGCATAGTACAACCATATGTGCATTTTTCCGCCCTTTTTAAAACGTTTTCAACTTATCTGCTAATTCCAATTCTTTAATTACCAATACTGAGCATATATTTGATAAATTGTGTTAGGCCTTCCTCTCCTACCCCCTTACATACCCCCTAAACATTGTCCATCGTTAGCACGTCTCTGTAATCGTGATGTAAATGCTCGAGAAAGGGAGAAAGCAAATCTTTACACAGCTGAGGGAATGACACGAGTAACGCGATATGCTATACTCTTGGAGACCTCCTTTCCTACCCCCTTACATATCCCCTAAACATTGTCTGTAGTTAGCACGTCTCTGAAATCGTGATGTAAATGCTCGAGAAAGGGAGAAAGCAAATCTTTACACAGCTGAGGGAATGACACGAGTAACGCGATATGCTATACTCTTGGTGACCTCCTCTTCTACCCCCGTTACATATCCCCTAAACATTGTACGTAGTTAGCACGTCTCTGTAATCGTGATGTAAATACTCCAGAAATGGAGAAAGCAAATCTTTACACAGCTTAGGGAATGACACGCGTAACGCGATATGCTATACTCTTGGAGACCTCCTTTCCTACCCCCTTACATATCCCCTAAACATTGTCCATCGTTAGCACGTCTCTGTAATCGTGATGTGAATGTTCGAGAAAGGATGAAAGCAAACCTTTACAAAGCTGAAGGAATGCCACGAGTAACGCAATATACTATACTCTTGGAGACCTCCTTTCCTACCCCCTTACATATCCCTTAAACATTGTCCATCTCTAGCACGTCTCTGTAATCGTGATGTGGCTCGAGAAAGGACGAAAGAAAACCTTTACACAGCTGAGGGAATGCTACGAGCAAAGCGATATGCTATACTCTTGGTGACCCTCTCTCCTACCCCCTTACATATCCCCTAAACATTGTCCATCGTTAGCACATCTCTGTAATCGTGATGTGAATGCTTGAGAAATGGAGAAAGCAAACCATTACACAGCTGAGGGAATGACACGAGTAACGCGATATGATTGAAATGACCTCTGGCTTTGCCTAGGATTTATTATATATACACTTTTAATGATATATAACGCGATAGCTATAATTTGCTTTCAAATCCTGTTAGTGCTTTAATTCGCCGCTAGTTTCGCTGGTAGTCTTTCTCACGGTATGCAATCTATTCTCACTTGCAATCTCATGAGACTGCGGTTTTACATTAACAATCAGAGGACTGGTGAACATAAAAACTCGCAAGAATACTTTTTGGAAACACAGACGGAGTTGGTATCTTTATTAAACACAATATTTTAAAAACATGTGCACCTTGTCTCACAATCACACCATGCTACATTTACGACAGTTCTGATTTAGCATTAGTAATCGAATGCTTTATACTCCCCCCTCATTTTTGTGAGTTTGAGAAGAACGCGCTAAGAAAACGTGGAATATTTGAAAATATAAAATGTATATTAGGTTCTCCAAAGCCGTGGCTTGATCCCATGGAGGAATATAGCTTTCTTAACGCGCCCCAACTAAGCAATGCCTTAATCATGATGTTGTGACGTAATATTACCTAAGACGGAGTAGTATAAGGTCGGGCACTTGAATTGCCATTACTCGGTAACTTTAAGCAGCGACTTGAAAATATTATGTAATAGTAAATAAATATTAATTTTATTTGTCGTTTTCATGCCGAGGGTAGAACTTCCACTTCATGCTAAATAGTCGTAAAGTATATCTTATATCGTTATAAAGTATATCTTATATCATTATAAAGTATATCTTATATCATTATAAAGTATATATTGTATAAAAAATTACCTCTTATATCATAAAGTAGCCTACATCTTACTACATAAAGTCTATCTTTTATCATAAAAAAGACGTACCTCTTATACTATGAAGTTTGCCTTACATCAGAAAGTGTATCTTACATCATAAAGTATATCTTACATCAAAAAGGTTATCTTATTTAATAAAGTGTATCTTATATCATGAAGTTTATCTCATATCAAGTATGTCTTACATGATAAAGTATATCTTACATCATAAAGTTTGTCTTATATCGTAAAGTTTATCTTATATCATAAAGTATATCATACGTCACAAAGTATATCTTACATCATAAAGAATATATCTTACGTCATAAAGCATATCTTATATCAGGAAGTAAATTTTATCCTAAATTATTAGTATTATCTTATCTCGTAAATTAGGCCTACCCGTTTTATCATACACTATATCTTATATAATGAAGTATATCTTATATCACAAATTATATCTTATTTTAAATTACCTGTTATATCATAAAGTATATCTTATATAATAAAGTATATTGTATAGAGTAAAGTATCCTATATCGTAAATTAGGCCTACCCCTTGTATCATACAGTATATCTTATATCATAACTCTTATATCATACAATATATATTATATCATGAAGGTCAAATATCTTATATTCCTAAGAATATTTTATATCATTTTGTCTATCGTTTATAATAAGTCGGCCTACCTCTTACATCATGAAGGTCATCTTAAATCAGAAAGTATATCTTACGTCATAAAGTATATCCTATATAATAAAGTATATCTTATAGCATACAGTATATCTTATATCATAATGAATATCTTATATCATAATGTATGTCCTATATCACAAAATATATCTCACATCATAAAATATATCTTATACCACAAATTATATGTTATCCTAAATTACCTCTTTTATCATAAAGAATGTCTTATAGCATTCAGTATATACTATATCATGAAGGATATATTTTGTAGTATTAAGTATATCTTATAGCATTCAGTATATACTATATCATGAAGGATATATTTTGTAGTATTAAGTATATCTTATAGCATTCAGTATATACTATATCATGAAGGATATATTTTGTAGTATTAAGTATATCTTATATCATTAATTATGTTTTACATCATAAAGTTTATCTTGTATCATAAAGTTTTTGTTATATCATGAATTTTATCTTATATCATGAAATTTATCTTACATCATAAAGAATGTCTTATATCATTAATTATGTTTTACATCATAAAGTTTATCTTGTATCATAAAGTTTTTGTTATATCATGAATTTTATCTTATATCATGAAATTTATCTTACATCATAAAGAATGTCTTATATCATTAATTATGTTTTACATCATAAAGTTTATCTTGTATCATAAAGTTTTTGTTATATCATGAATTTTATCTTATATCATGAAATTTATCTTACATCATAAAGAATGTCTTATATCATTAATTATGTTTTACATCATAAAGTTTATCTTGTATCATAAAGTTTTTGTTATATCATGAATTTTATCTTATATCATGAAATTTATCTTACATCATAAAGAATGTCTTATATAATTAATTATGTTTTACATCATAAAGTTTATCTTGTATCATAAAGTTTTTGTTATATCATGAATTTTATCTTATATCATGAAATTTATCTTACATCATAAAAAATGTCTTATATCATTAATTATGTTTTACATCATAAAGTTTATCTTGTATCATAAAGTTTTTGTTATATCATGAATTTTATCTTATATCATGAAATTTATCTTACATCATAAAGAATGTCTTATATCATTAATTATGTTTTACATCATAAAGTTTATCTTGTATCATAAAGTTTTTGTTATATCATGAATTTTATCTTATATCATGAAATTTATCTTACATCATAAAGAATGTCTTATATAATTAATTATGTTTTACATCATAAAGTTTATCTTGTATCATAAAGTTTTTGTTATATCATGAATTTTATCTTATATCATGAAATTTATCTTACATCATAAAAAATGTCTTATATCATTAATTATGTTTTACATCATAAAGTTTATCTTGTATCATAAAGTTTTTGTTATATCATGAATTTTATCTTATATCATGAAATTTATCTTACATCATAAAGAATGTCTTATATCATAAAGTTTTTGTTATATCATGAATTTTATCTTATATCATGAAATTTATCTTACATCATAAAGAATGTCTTATATAATTAATTATGTTTTACATCATAAAGTTTATCTTGTATCATAAAGTTTTTGTTATATCATGAATTTTATCTTATATCATGAAATTTATCTTACATCATAAAAAATGTCTTATATCATTAATTATGTTTTACATCATAAAGTTTATCTTGTATCATAAAGTTTTTGTTATATCATGAATTTTATCTTATATCATGAAATTTATCTTACATCATAAAGAATGTCTTATGTCATAAAGTTTTTGTTATATCATGAATTTTATCTTATATCATGAAATTTATCTTACATCATAAAGAATGTCTTATATCATTAATTATGTTTTACATCATAAAGTTTATCTTGTATCATAAAGTTTTTGTTATATCATGAATTTTATCTTATATCATGAAATTTATCTTACATCATAAAGAATGTCTTATATCATTAATTATGTTTTACATCATAAAGTTTATCTTGTATCATAAAGTTTTTGTTATATCATGAATTTTATCTTATATCATGAAATTTATTTTACATCATAAAGAATGTCTTATATCATTAATTATGTTTTACATCATAAAGTTTATCTTGTATCATAAAGTTTTTGTTATATCATGAATTTTATCTTATATCATGAAATTTATCTTACATCATAAAGAATGTCTTATATAATTAATTATGTTTTACATCATAAAGTTTATCTTGTATCATAAAGTTTTTGTTATATCATGAATTTTATCTTATATCATGAAATTTATCTTACATCATAAAAAATGTCTTATATCATTAATTATGTTTTACATCATAAAGTTTATCTTGTATCATAAAGTTTTTGTTATATCATGAATTTTATCTTATATCATGAAATTTATCTTACATCATAAAGAATGTCTTATATCATTAATTATGTTTTACATCATAAAGTTTATCTTGTATCATAAAGTTTTTGTTATATCATGAATTTTATCTTATATCATGAAATTTATCTTACATCATAAAGAATGTCTTATATAATTAATTATGTTTTACATCATAAAGTTTATCTTGTATCATAAAGTTTTTGTTATATCATGAATTTTATCTTATATCATGAAATTTATCTTACATCATAAAAAATGTCTTATATCATTAATTATGTTTTACATCATAAAGTTTATCTTGTATCATAAAGTTTTTGTTATATCATGAATTTTATCTTATATCATGAAATTTATCTTACATCATAAAGAATGTCTTATATAATAAAGTTTTTGTTATATCATGAATTTTATCTTATATCATGAAATTTATCTTACATCATAAAGAATGTCTTATATAATTAATTATGTTTTACATCATAAAGTTTATCTTGTATCATAAAGTTTTTGTTATATCATGAATTTTATCTTATATCATGAAATTTATCTTACATCATAAAGAATGTCTTATATAATTAATTATGTTTTACATCATAAAGTTTATCTTGTATCATAAAGTTTTTGTCATATCATGAATTTTATCTTATATCATGAAATTTATCTTACATCATAAAGAATGTCTTATATAATTAATTATGTTTTACATCATAAAGTTTTTCTTGTATCATAAAGTTTTTGTTATATCATGAATTTTATCTTATATCATGAAATTTATCTTACATCATAAAGAATGTCTTATATAATTAATTATGTTTTACATCATAAAGTTTACCTTGTATCATAAAGTTTTTGTTATATCATGAATTTTATCTTATATCATGAAATTTATCTTACATCATAAAGAATGTCTTATATAATTAATTATGTTTTACATCATAAAGTTTATCTTGTATCATAAAGTTTTTGTTATATCATGAATTTTATCTTATATCATGAATTTTATCTTATATCATGAAATTTATCTTACATCATAAAGAATGTCTTATATAATTAATTATGTTTTACATCATAAAGTTTATCTTGTATCATAAAGTTTTTGTTATATCATGAATTTTATCTTATATCATGAAATTTATCTTACATCATAAAGAATGTCTTATATAATTAATTATGTTTTACATCATAAAGTTTATCTTGTATCATAAAGTTTTTGTTATATCATGAATTTTATCTTATATCATGAAATTTATCTTACATCATAAAGAATGTCTTATATAATTAATTATGTTTTACATCATAAAGTTTATCTTGTATCATAAAGTTTTTGTTATATCATGAATTTTATCTTATATCATGAAATTTATCTTACATCATAAAGAATGTCTTATATCATTAATTATGTTTTACATCATAAAGTTTATCTTGTATCATAAAGTTTTTGTTATATCATGAATTTTATCTTATACCATGAAATTTATCTTACATCATAAAAAATGTCTTATATCATTAATTATGTTTTACATCATAAAGTTTATCTTGTATCATATAGTTTTTGTTATATCATGAATTTTATCTTATATCATGAAATTTATCTTACATCATAAAAAATGTCTTATATCATTAATTATGTTTTACATCATAAAGTTTATCTTGTATCATATAGTTTTTGTTATATCATGAATTTTATCTTATATCATGAAATTTATCTTACATCATAAAGTTTATCTTGTATCATAAAGTTTTTGTTATATCATGAATTTTATCTTATATCATGAAATTTATCTTACATCATAAAAAATGTCTTATATCATTAATTATGTTTTACATCATAAAGTTTATCTTGTATCATTAAGTTTTTGTTATATCATGAATTTTATCTTATATCATGAAATTTATCTTACATCATAAAAAATGTCTTATATCATTAATTATGTTTTACATCATAAAGTTTATCTTGTATCATAAAGTTTTTGTTATATCATGAATTTTATCTTATATCATGAAATTTATCTTACATCATAAAAAATGTCTTATATCATTAATTATGTTTTACATCATAAAGTTTACCTTGTATCATGAAGTTTTTGTTATATCATGAATTTTATCTTATATCATGAAATTTATCTTACATCATAAAGAATGTCTTATATCATTAATTATGTTTTACATCATAAAGTTTATCTTGTATCATAAAGTTTTTGTTATATCATGAATTTTATCTTATATCATGAAATTTATCTTACATCATAAAAAATGTCTTATATCATTAATTATGTTTTACATCATAAAGTTTATCTTGTATCATATAGTTTTTGTTATATCATGAATTTTATCTTATATCATGAAATTTATCTTACATCATAAAAAATGTCTTATATCATTAATTATGTTTTACATCATAAAGTTTACCTTGTATCATGAAGTTTTTGTTATATCATGAATTTTATCTGATATCATGAAATTTATCTTACATCATAAAGAATGTCTTATATCATTAATTATGTTTTACATCATAAAGTTTATCTTGTATCATAAAGTTTTTGTTATATCATGAATTTTATCTTATATCATGAAATTTATCTTACATCATAAAAAATGTCTTATATCATTAATTATGTTTTACATCATAAAGTTTATCTTGTATCATATAGTTTTTGTTATATCATGAATTTTATCTTATATCATGAAATTTATCTTACATCATAAGGTTTATCTTGTATCATAAAGTTTTTGTTATATCATGAATTTTATCTTATATCATGAAATTTATCTTACATCATAAAAAATGTCTTATATCATTAATTATGTTTTACATCATAAAGTTTATCTTGTATCATAAAGTTTTTGTTATATCATGAATTTTATCTTATATCATGAAATTTATCTTACATCATAAAGAATGTCTTATATCATAAAGTAGGCATTCCTATTATATCATGAAGTTTATCTTATATCACTAATTACCTCTATATCATTAAGCATATATTATATCATTTTGTTCGTATTCGGAAATATTTTCCCCAGATGTAGACTAAATGCATTCTGTTGATCTTAACAACTGTCAGACGCATCTAAAGACGCTTTTACTTCAAAAAGTTTAAAAATACGACTTTCCATGGAATCCTTAACATAAAGACATTCTATTAATGAATGTGTGGCGCTACAATGGTACAAACAGGTGTGAGGAGGGTTCGAGACTAGATGAGACTTGGGTGGGATAAACGCTTTGTTACGGTTATAAAGTGTAGAAGATAAGGAATGGAGGTCACGTGACCCGAAGGCAAATAGAAGTTCCCTTTGCAGGAACATCAAGTGTTTTGGATTATAATGGAAATAATGAGAATGTAACATTACAGTGGTTGTTGCAAAAACTGGACCCAGATGGCGGGTTTTTATTACTTTTGTAAACTTGTGTTTAAGCCTTCCTAACTCATCAGGTTAGATTAGTTAATAGCGCGGGATGGTTCGCCTTATTGGTATCGACAGCTGGAACCGGTTTCCCTGTTTAATCCGTCAACACGTGACCGGTAGGTACGATGCATATATCTATTAATGCAAACATTTAAACTAGACAACAGTCTAGCCTATAATTTGAAAAACTTTATATAAAAGTCATTGTTTAAAGGTACAAAATAAGGAACAGAAAAATAAATGTCTTGCTTGTTAAGACATCATGAGCTCATGACTGCAAGACGAGGAAGGGAACAAGTACTTGGGCCTGTAAGTAAGCGCTAAACAATGTTCCGTGTTGCCCAGTTGTAGGCGTTCATGAAAGGTTAAGGAGTGAGTTACTTGAAGATTTATTCCAAGGGTCGAATCTGTGTCAAGTAGACCCCGCTTTCTACAGAACTTACCATTTTAGGTAAAATATTTTAATACAGTAATCATACATCCATTCCGTGGCCTTGACTCAAGACACGTATGTGTAGAAAAGTGTGTGCAACTCAGGCGCGCGGGTGTGTGTGCGCGCGTGTGGGACGCCAGTCTCTTCTCGGAACACGTTACATTTGTCCGGGGGGACTCATATCTCCTAGTACTCTGTGCAGATCACTTAATTCCCGGAGCTGTGAATAATCACCGTCGACCTAGAGTATTAACGCTATAGAGTTGGCAACACTGGCAAATGCGTCTCAAACAATACGCGGAGAAAAACAAACACAATATTCATTTAAAATTCTGCATATTTAAACTACGTTTCTGCTCCAGCTTCAGTCGTAAGTGTTGTTTAAAGCAACCTGTTCTATTTTACGTTCACACTTTAGTTGGCATTACCTATACCGGTGCTTTTCCACTCTACTAACATTTAGAAAACATTGCTTTTTTAATTAGAAGGGGCAATACTTTTCTGCCATATTCCCTTACTGAGCACCGTTTACAAGCCCTAATGCTAACTAAAAAACTACAATAAGCCTATAACAGTAAACACAACCTGTTTATGGGAAATATATATTCGTCGTTAGACTTTATGACAATGTGAACGACTTCCAATATATATTTGTTTTGGGCAGGTTGGCAGGCCTACATTACACTTCCATAAAAGGCCCGATGACGTCATATTCGTTAGGTTATTTATTTGATTTTTTTTTGGATTAATTGTCATAATAAAAATATGTGATAATATGGACGTATTAAACGGAAATCCTATTTTATTAGAGTTCCCCACACGCGGTAACGCTATTAACACAATTAATGAATACAAATTTCCATAGGTTTCATGAGTTTCTTGTTACGAAACTGTGACCTTAGGAACGACATGAAGGTCATGCATTTGCTAAAAATTCAAATATAGTAAATAAATTATGTACTTTATTTGCATTTTCTATAACTATAAATAAAACGCCAGAAATGCCAAAATATGGTAAAAAATAACAACTTTAACCTCTTGGAAAATCTAAATGATTGCGATATATATATATATATATATATATATATATATATATATATATATATATATATATGTGTGTGTGTGAGTGTGTGTATGTATGTGTGTGTGTGAGAGAGTGTGTGAGAGAGAGAGTGTGTGTGTGAGAGAGAGAGAGAGAGTGTGTGTGAGAGAGAGAGTGTGTGTATGTGTGTGTGAGAGAGACAGAGAGAAAGAGAGAGGGTAAGTGTGTGTGTGTGTGTGTGTGGTTGGGTTTTTTTCTTAAATATTTATTGATCAATATTCATTACACAAACAAGGATATTGAAAATACGATGGCTCCAAGTTTTCCGAGAATATGCCATTAATGCCATTATGAAGGACCTGTTCACCCTTCAACAGTTAAAGCACAGAATATTTAAACACATATAGTCTGTATATATTGTGTAACAAATGCGTCTCAATACGTCGGAGTTATGTAAACTTTTATAAAGCAAACGTAAAAAATATGTATTTGGGGGGGGGGGGTTAAACATTTTATTTTCATAGCAAATGCAACTAGGCCTATAAGGAACTAAAAATGCTACAAACTTGTTTGTTCGTTTTTATATTAAAATATCTGTTTACATTTAAATAAAAGTCTCTTCAAAAAGACATTAAATCGGAAAACAAATCCTGGGGTTATGAGAAATTTTACTACCAATTCAAAACAAGTAATAAATTCCTTTAAAAAAAATAACATGTTTTTGAAATATTTTATATGTTTAGAAAGTAATTGGCTAGTTTGATCATGAATGTTAGTTACACTTAAACGGGCTGAAATATTTAAATTTTCTAAAGTAATTATATACATTTATTTATCAAATAATCTTTCTTGATTACCAATATTCAATAAAACGCTTGAATTTAAAATGACTCTGTACTTATGAAGGCAACAGTTAATTGCTTCTGTCGCAGTAATAGGCAGGCCTAATGCTGTGTGTACTTACAAGCCAGCGAGATATCCACATGGATTTGGCGATAACCCGCAGCTCCGTGTCCCTGTAGTAGCGAGCACCCATTGAACCATCGGACAGATAAATCTTGTGAATGTAAAGTCAATCGATCCATTCATACACACATTTGTTTGCGATTGATTTTATTATGGTGACGTCACAACAGAAACATTTCGACAAAGTTCATCTTTCGGTGAACGCTGGGTAGTATCCAGATTATTATTGCGAAGATACGAGTTGATGTTTTTTGTTTTAGGAAAAAAACATTTTGAAATATAGAACTTGTTACAAATGGGAAATAAAACGACGAATCACGCAAGTGTGTTTGTCTGATTGTTCGGTTAATGTAACGTAACTTTGCCTTGTGTCCAATGGCCAGGTCAGAAGCGACGGCCTTGAGTAAGTAGGGCAGGTGAGGCATAAGGGCGGTTCCAGAAGGGTTACGGGAGTGCTACTTGGGGTGAACGGTAGCTGATGGCTCCGGCTGCGTCCCGCTCGAACCTGTTGGCCGTATCCCTCAGGACGCGGGTACAGGACGCTCTGGAGCGACCATATGGTGGGTTCGCAAGGCCGCGCAGTCACACAGCCCGGCTGTTCCTTCACTCTTACTATCGTTGGCCGTTACGTGTGTGTGTGATCATCTGTTCGACGTCATCCATTCATACGAAACTTGTGCAAACATTGTGCAATGCGAGAGCAACGAGCAAAACAGGAATGTATTTATATGCTAGTAAAACCTGGTCAATACGTTTTTACGCGATTGTAATTTAAGCCGACAAGGCTAATATTGCTTGCAGTAATGAGCAGCGACATACGGCCCCTTTTTACAGAATATAAGGGGGTTACGATACCACGAGACCTGGAGACCTCCTCTCTAACGGGGTTATAAAGAACTGTCTACACGTTACATCTACCTGTCCCTACAATTATAACCATAAATAGAACACATTTTCAGTATAAATATGCGTTTCAACAACAAAATACCCATCTTCAGTGGGTAACTTTTGCCAAATTAAAACTAATTTTAAATAATTATTTGTAAGTTGTACATCTGGTGTAGATATGTATTTGTTGTGGGATATTGTGTGTTTTAATATTTGTCATGTCTCAGATTTATTCGGTTGCACAGAGGCCTATCTAAGTGTCTGCAAAAGAAAGGTGTAACTTTAAATTCCAAATATACAGGGGTGTTCAGGAGCATATGGCAATACTTTATTCTACGCGTGACAAGTGATATAAACAAATAAAATTAAAGTCAATTCCTTCTTAGGTCAAAAAAATTATTTTATTTTAGTTACTTATTACTAAATAATTACAATTAATATGAATAAAGTAACATAACCTATGCGTTAAAACAGCTGTTATAGTACATAACCTATAACCTCATTTGTTTTATGAAATCGTATGTTATAACTTATTTTAAGCCAAATGGGACGAAATAACTACATTGCATACCGTGTCCCTATTGTGAAAAGTTTTCTCCCTTATAAAACTAACATTAATAATTAAATTTAATTAGTGAATTAATATTTGAACAAACTGTATTTACGTCAGGTGTCATCCACTACCAGTTTAAAAATATGTATTTGAACTTAAAGTGGACGAATAAAACGTATTTTATAAAAGATTGAAAATTTGAACAAGATATATAACAGGAGAGTGTGTACTAGTGGAAGAAATTGAAAAAATAAAAAGATAAGTCTACATAAACAATTGGTCCGGGAAAGCTGCCTTAATGAGTTTCTGCTTGCTGAAGATTCGGCTCACCTATGAAATGAAGTAGTAGCGAATTTTTCAGGGCATTCATTAACAGTAAAGAAAATGCCTGTCTCCTATGGGTTTTCACCCGACAAAGCGCATAAAGTACGTCCCAGAACCCTATCTTGGACATGATTTGAGAAATCGGGTTTCCGAAGTCTTTATTATCAGGAAGCATTTGATACGTCAATATGTTACTTTGACAAGCTTTAAGCAAATAATTTTATAAATATTCTTGTTAATGAAATGTATGATAATATATTTGTAAATAGATATATTCATGTGTTTAAAATTATATAAAATTATTGATTATTTCAACAGGAATACATTTTAATAACATATTTTATATGCTTATTTAATATATTTATATGTTAAAATAAATTCTATGTATTTATACATACCATTTTATTATATTTTTAATACACTTTTTATATTTATTATATTGTTTTATTACTTTTATTTTTGAATACCTTCTAATATTTTACACTCTCCTAATGCACTCATATATACCTTGAACAAATGTTTAATCTTTAATAAAATACTCTATATTCATTCTCTCAAGTTTAAATAATTCTTTTAAAGTTGTAATGGATGAAACTTGATGTTAATTCAGTTTTCTCAAATATTTATTCATTATATAAATTAAATAATGAATTAATTTTAGTTTTATACGGGAGAGAAACATTTTTCAAAAGGGGCAAGGTATGCAATATAGTTATTTAGTCCCATTTGTCTAAATATAAGTGATAACATATGCTATCATAAAACAGCTTATTGTAGGTTATATGGTACAACAGCTGTTTTAACATATGGGTTATATTACTTTATTTATATTAATTGTAATTATTTAATAAATAGTAATTAAAATAACTTTTACTTTGTTGACCTAAGTAGGAATTGACTTTAAAAAATGTTTGATTATATTACTTGTTTATAACTCTAATTATATCAATACATGTCTCCTGAATACATTTTCCCCGAACACAATGTATCTACAGAGAAACTTGAATCCTTATAGATATTTTTGCGAGCAGGTCTTCGGGCTTCCAGACCTTTCTTTCGGAATTACTTTAATTCGGGCTTCCAGACTAATTAGCAACAACACTTGAACAAATAACTAAAGTATTTTACATAACAAATTATAGCCTAACAATATTTAAATTTAAATCAAATTTACATTGAAATGATTTTTGAGAAAGAGGGAGATATGAAAGAGAGAGCACAAAACTTGGAGAATATTTTTCAACAGTGAAGAAGATACAGAATTTTTGTTTTGCAATGTTTGCATATGTTAGATAAATTTAAATTTAAATTATCTGTTCAGCGTAACTATGTAGCTGTGACGTATGCAACCCACCCACCTCCCTCCATCAGGTTTAACCTATTCGTGTAGATAATAATCCCGCCCTTCTAGTTGTGTTGTGTCAGTGACAAAACGTGTTAAATAGAAGAAAGTAAAGTTGCGACTTGTGATTATCCAGGTTTATTTACAAGCATTATGTTTAGGGGGAGCGACACTACTGCTGTCTGGCGATCGTCGGGCAAACTGTTGATGGGGGGTTAGCGAGAACATTAACATTTCCTGGCGTCTTATTCCGCCCAAGTGTGTTTGGTTACATCTGTATAGATGCAAAAGTAGGAAGATACTGTCTTGTAATAATAGTTTAACTTCGCCAATTCCGGGATTTCTTTCATTTGCTTAGTTCAACCAGTGCTGTCCTCACCTGCTTAGTGCAACCAGTGCTATCCTCACCTGCTTAGAACAACCAGTACAGCTGTCCTCACCTGCTTAGTGCAACCAGTGCTGTAATCGCCTGCTTAATGCAACCAGTACAGCTGTCCTCACCTGCTTAGTGCAACCAGTACAGCTGTCCTCACCTGCTTAATGCAACCAGTACAGCTGTCCTCACCTGCTTAGTGCAACCAGTACAGCTGTCCTCACCTGCTTAGTGCAACCAGTACATCTGTACTCACCTGCTTAGTGCAAAAAATACAGCTGTCCTCACCTGCTTAGTGCAACCAGTACAGCTGTCCTCACCTGCTTAATGCAATCAGTACAGCTGTCCTCACCTGCTTAGTGCAACCAGTACAGCTGTCCTCACCTGCTTAGTGCAACCAGTGCAGCTGTCCTCACCTGCTTAGTGCAACCAGTACAGCTGTCCTCACCTGCTTAGTGCAACCAGTGCAGCTGTACTCACCTGCTTAGTGCAACCAGTACAGCTGTCCTCACCTGCTTGGTGCAACCAGTGCAGCTGTCCTCACCTGCTTGGTGCAACTAGTACAGCTGTCCTCACCTGCTTAGTGCAACTAGTACAGCTGTCCTCACCTGCTTAGTGCAACCAGTACAGCTGTCCTCACCTGCTTAGTGCAACCAGTACAGCTGTCCTCACCTGCTTGGTGCAACCAGTGCAGCTGTCCTCACCTGCTTGGTGCAACCAGTGCAGCTGTCCTCACCTGCTTGGTGCAACCAGTGCAGCTGTCCTCACCTGCTTGGTGCAACTAGTACAGCTGTCCTCACCTGCTTAGTGCAACTAGTACAGCTGTCCTCACCTGCTTAGTGCAACCAGTACAGCTGTCCTCACCTGCTTAGTGCAACCAGTACAGCTGTCCTCACCTGCTTGGTGCAACCAGTACAGCTGTCCTCACCTGCTTGGTGCAACCAGTGCAGCTGTCCTCACCTGCTTGGTGCAACCAGTGCAGCTGTCCTCACCTGCTTGGTGCAACTAGTACAGCTGTCCTCACCTGCTTAGTGCAACTAGTACAGCTGTCCTCACCTGCTTAGTGCAACCAGTACAGCTGTCCTCACCTCCTTAGTGCAACCAGTACAGCTGTCCTCACCTGCTTGGTGCAACCAGTACAGCTGTCCTCACCTGCTTGGTGCAACCAGTGCAGCTGTCCTCACCTGCTTGGTGCAACCAGTGCAGCTGTCCTCACCTGCTTGGTGCAACTAGTACAGCTGTCCTCACCTGCTTAGTGCAACTAGTACAGCTGTCCTCACCTGCTTAGTGCAACCAGTACAGCTGTCCTCACCTGCTTAGTGCAACCAGTACAGCTGTCCTCACCTGCTTGGTGCAACCAGTGCAGCTGTCCTCACCTGCTTGGTGCAACTAGTACAGCTGTCCTCACCTGCTTAGTGCAACTAGTACAGCTGTCCTCACCTGCTTAGTGCAACCAGTACAGCTGTCCTCACCTGCTTAGTGCAACCAGTGCAGCTGTACTCACCTGCTTAGTGCAACCAGTGCAGCTGTCCTCACCTGCTTGGTGCAACTAGTACAGCTGTCCTCACCTGCTTAGTGCAACCAGTACAGCTGTCCTCACCTGCTTAGTGCAACCAGTACAGCTGTCCTCACCTGCTTAGTGCAACCAGTACAGCTGTCCTCACCTGCTTAGTGCAACCAGTACAGCTGGCCTCACCTGCTTAGTGCAACCAATACAGATGTCCTCACCTGCTTAGTGCAACCAGTACAGCTTTCCTCACCTGCTTAGTGCAACCAGTAGAGCTATATTCACCTGCTTAGTGCAACCAGTACAGCTGTCCTCACCTGCTTAGTGCAACCAGTACAGCTGTCCTCACCTGCTTAATGCAACCAGTACAGCTGTCCTCACCTGCTTAGTGCAACCAGTACAGCTGTCCTCACCTGCTTAGTGCAACCAGTACATCTGTACTCACCTGCTTAGTGCAAAAAATACAGCTGTCCTCACCTGCTTAGTGCAACCAGTACAGCTGTCCTCACCTGCTTAGTGCAATCAGTACAGCTGTCCTCACCTGCTTAGTGCAACCAGTACAGCTGTCCTCACCTGCTTAGTGCAACCAGTGCAGCTGTACTCACCTGCTTAGTGCAACCAGTGGAGCTGTCCTCACCTGCTTGGTGCAACCAGTACAGCTGTCCTCACCTGCTTAGTGCAACCAGTACAGCTGTCCTCACCTGCTTAGTGCAACCAGTACAGCTGTCCTCACCTGCTTAGTGCAACCAGTACAGCTGGCCTCACCTGCTTAGTGCAACCAATACAGCTGTCCTCACCTGCTTAGTGCAACCAGTACAGCTGTCCTCACCTGCTTAGTGCAACCAGTACAGCTGTCCTCACCTGCTTAGTGCAACCAGTACAGCTGTCCTCACCTGCTTAGTGCAACCAGTACAGCTGTCCTCACCTGCTTAGTGCAACCAGTACAGCTGTCCTCACCTGCTTAGTGTAACCAGTACAGCTATCCTCACCTGCTTAGTGCAACCAGTACAGCTGTCCTCACCTGCTTAGTGCAACCAGTACAGCTGTCCTCACCTGCTTAGTGCAACCAGTGCTGCTGTCCTCACCTGCTTAGTGCAACCAGTGCTGCTGCCCTCACCTGCTTAGTGCAACCAGTAGAGCTGTCCTCACCTTCTTAGTGCAACCAGTACAGCTGCCCTCACCTACTTAGTACAACCAGTAGAGCTGTCCTCACCTGCTTAGTGCAACCAGTACAGCTGTCCTCACCTGCTTAGTGTAACCAGTACAGCTATCCTCACCTGCTTAGTGCAACCAGTACAGCTGTCCTCACCTGCTTAGTGCAACCAGTACAGCTGTCCTCACCTGCTTAGTGCAACCAGTGCTGCTGTCCTCACCTGCTTAGTGCAACCAGTGCTGCTGCCCTCACCTGCTTAGTGCAACCAGTAGAGCTGTCCTCACCTTCTTAGTGCAACCAGTACAGCTGCCCTCACCTACTTAGTACAACCAGTAGAGCTGTCCTCACCTGCTTAGTGCAACCAGTACAGCTGTCCTCGCCTGCTTAGTGCAACCAGTACAGCTGTCCTCACCTGCTTAGTGCAACCAGTGCAGCTGTCCTCACATGCTTAGTGCAACCAGTACAGCTGTTCTCACCTGCTTAGTGCAACCAGTACAGCTGTCCTCACCTGCTTAGTGCAACCAGTACAGCTGTCCTCACCTGCTTAGTGCAACCAGTACAGCTGTCCTCACCTGCTTAGTGCAACCAGTACAGCTATCCTCACCTGCTTAGTGCAACCAGTACAGCTGTCCTCGCCTGCTTAGTGCAACCAGTACAGCTGTCCTCACCTGCTTAGTGCAACCAGTGCTGCTGTCCTCACCTGCTTAGTGCAACCAGTACAGCTGTCCTCACCTGCTTAGTGCAACCAGTACAGCTGTCCTCACCTGCTTAGTGCAACCAGTACAGCTGCCCTCACCTACTTAGTACAACCAGTAGAGCTGTCCTCACCTGCTTAGTGCAACCAGTAGAGCTGTCCTCGCCTGCTTAGTGCAACCAGTACAGCTGTCCTCACCTGCTTAGTGCAACCAGTGCAGCTGTCCTCACATGCTTAGTGCAACCAGTACAGCTGTTCTCACCTGCTTAGTGCAACCAGTACAGCTGTCCTCACCTGCTTAGTGCAACCAGTACAGCTGTCCTCACCTGCTTAGTGCAACCAGTACAGCTGTCCTCACCTGCTTAGTGCAACCAGTACAGCTATCCTCACCTGCTTAGTGCAACCAGTACAGCTGTCCTCGCCTGCTTAGTGCAACCAGTACAGCTGTCCTCACCTGCTTAGTGCAACCAGTACAGCTGTCCTCACCTGCTTAGTGCAACCAGTACAGCTGTCCTCACCTGCTTAGTGCAACCAGTACAGCTGTCCTCACCTACTTAGTGCAACCAGTACAGCTGTCCTCACCTGCTTAGTGCAACCAGTACAGCTGTCCTCACCTGCTTAGTGCAACCAGTACAGCTGTCCTCACCTGCTTAGTGCAACCAGTACAGCTGTCCTCACCTGCTTAGTGCTACCAGTACAGCTGTCCTCACCTGCTTAGTGCAACCAGTACAGCTGTCCTCACCTGCTTAGTGCAACCAGTGCAGCTGTCCTCACCTGCTTAGTGCAACCAGTACAGCTGTCCTCACCTGCTTAGTGCAACCAGTACAGCTGTTCTCACTTGCTTAGTGCAACAAGTGCAGCTGTCCTCACCTGCTTAGTGCAACCCGTACAGCTGTCCTCACTTTCTTGTTTCACTAGGCTCATTGTAGGTGTGAAGGATATGAGGCCGTGCACAGTGGGAAATATGGAATGTCCTTTATTACTAGTTTGTATGGAGTCGCGAGTCTCTGGTTTTTTCCGGAGGCAGGGGTGGTCAAGAACATGTCTCCAGCGTTTCCCTTAACTACGGGCTGTAAGTGCCTTATAGATACATATAGAGTGGTATCTCGACACGCTTTGTCTTGGTAGGGGCGAGATGCTCCTTGTCTCGCCAGGAAATCAGCGTCCCCGTTCTCAATAATACCGCAGAAGGTGGAGGTACAAATTCTCGACTTTATCATTTATCGACTTTTGAATTCTCTCGAGATCTGTCCCGGATCTAATATCGCGAAAGGCAGCCCTGGAACTCTCAAGAACTTCTTAAATCCAATAGCCTATCTGATAGTTTGTAAGAGGTACCTATTAAAGTAAGCTAAGCTACACAAATTAAACCGTTTAGAAAAACCATAAAATAAACAAACAGTAAGTGATCCATCACCGTCCGACCCGACTCTACGCGAAGTGTGAACAATCCTCGAAAAGGTCTCCTATATACATAGCGTGATTTCTGCCAATATTTCTCCGGTTTTTAAAGATAGTTTGTTGCTATAAATGGCCAGTATTTCAATCAATACGTTCTAATTGGCTTTCTGTCTTCAGCGCTACCAACTTCAAAAATCTAATTAAAACGTTTGTTGCCCTAGAGAGAAAGCTACGTAGGTCCGGTGGGGACCCTATCTTTACGCTCGACCCGTGTTTGTTGCCCTAGAGAGCTACCTCGGCTACACAGCTGAGTACGGATCCCGTGAGGAGACGTATCTTTACGCTCGACCCGTGTTTGTTGCCCTAGAGAGCTACGTAGGCTACACAGCTGAGTACGGATTCCGTGGGGAGCCGTATCTTTACGCACGACCCGTGTTTGTTGCCCTAGAGAGCTACGTAGGCTACACAGCTGAGTACGGATTCCGTGGGGAGCCGTATCTTTACGCACGACCCGTGTTTGTTTGCCCTAGAGAGCTACGTAGGCTACACAGCTGAGTACGGATCCCGTTGGCAGCCATTATCTTTACACACTATTCGTGTTTGTTGCCCTAGAGAGCTACGTAGGCTACACAGCTGAGTACGGATTCCGTGGGGAGCCGTATCTTTACGCACGACCCGTGTTTGTTTGCCCTAGAGAGCTACGTAGGCTACACAGCTGAGTACGGATCCCGTGGGGAGCCGTATCTTTACGCACGACCCGCGTTTGTTGCCCTAGAGAGCTACGTAGGCTACACAGCTGAGTACGGATCCCGTGGGGAGCCGTATCTTTACGCACGACCCGCGTTTGTTGCCCTAGAGAGCTACGTAGGCTACACAGCTGAGTACGGATCCCGTGGGGAGCCGTATCTTTACGCACGACCCGCGTTTGTTGCCCTAGAGAGCTACGTAGGCTACACAGCTGAGTACGGATCCCGTGGGGAGCCGTATCTTTACGCACTATTCGTGTTTGTTGCCCTAGAGAGCTACCTCGGCTACACAGCTGAGTACGGATTCCGTGGGGACCTATCTTTACGCACGACCCGTGTTTGTTGCCCTAGAGAGCTAAGTAGGCTACACAACTGAGTACGGATCCCGTGGGTACCGTATCTTTACGCACGACCCTTGTTTCTGTTTTGAATTTCATACCGAGTATATAAAATATACAATTGTATATTTGAATCTTCATACATACATGTATACCGAGTCAACCGAAGTTTAAATACCCTGTAATACCTTTTTAAAGGCTGCATTCAGAAAAATCAATCTCAGTATCCTTGGTAAGATATAAAGACACGTTTAGGTTACCATACAATACCGCCCTTGACCTCGGAACCCCCCCCCCCATTTCGGGTGAACTTTAAAGTTTTAAATGTAAACTCAAGTGGAATAAAATTATCAGTAACAATAGAATTCTCTATTACATGACGTAATAACTTGTATTACAAAATGGCGGAAATTTTAAACAACTGGGTGTGGAATAATTTAAAGAAACTAGTCCTAACATAAGTATAAAGATAAAACTCATTGGAATATATATACTTTCTTATTAAACATTGCAATATTATCCTTGGTTGACGCATTTCGGAGTATCTCCATTTTCAAAACTTAAATAGTACTCCTTAAAGAATATTCTGAAAATGGAGTCATTCTGAAACGCGTCAAGAAAGAAAAATATTGCAATGTTAAAAAATTCAAAAAAATGTACTCAAATATATATAAATACGTATTACTAACAGAAACAAATATGATTATAGTATGATTCCCGTTGGGATCAATTATTTTGTATTTAAAAAGATTAAATCAGTAGTGACGCTAATCTAGGCTTTAATCCGCTTCGACAAACAATGTCGAGGAAATTACTTTACACTTTTTATGATCACACCATACAGCAATAACAAAAATGTCCATTTTAATAATTAATAATAAGCCTCATAACTTTTCACATATTATGTGTTAATAGAGAAATTACTTGTCATCCTATTAGTAAACAAGTAAAATATTTTGCAACAATTCAACGTTTTGACGCCTACAATAATTGTGCATATCTTGTACACATTTAGTGTATAACGCCCGTGTATATCAATGATTTTATGCACGTTAATTAATATTGTAACGTCTACAACAATTAAGCGTAATTTGCAAGGCTTTATTGTTGTATTGGCTATAATAATTTAAAAGGTCCTGCAAAAATATTTACCGTTATATCTGCTATACAGTTTGAGGCTATCTTGGAAATTTTTAATCTACCATATCAATTGAGAATATTCTACAAACTCTCAATGACATATCTACTATATCAATTGAAGGTATTTAGCAAATTATTAATACTGTACCTACTATAGTAGACTATAATTATTTGCATACTATTTGTAGCTGTAATGCTGCAAATTCTTGACTGTTTCTGTTTAGTGCTGAACAATGCCCAATGCGTTATGTATCACAGCTTCTACGCAGGTAACACGACTATATTGCAGCAATAAACATGGCGTGAAGATTAATTCGAGTTTAGTAACGTATCTACAAGGAACAACAGCCAGACACTGATACGAGAGCATTGGTAATGGTTCAACGAGGGTATTATTTGCGGCCGGCCTGTAGGAGTCGCGAAGTGGGTGCGGTACCGCGTCATCGGAGCAACCTGTTTTATATCACATGCCTCGTGCTCCCTTCAAGTCTCCTGTCTGGCCACTGGACAAACACAGCTTCCATGTCGCCGAAAAAATCTTTTGCAAGCCTTCTCTATGCGGGTGTGACGTCATTAGAGTCTTGTAACCTAATTGTAAGCAGGCCTATTTATAAGACTAACTGTGGCGTCTGTTTAGGCCAATATATTTGTGGATTTAGTAACGCATCTCTTTCATTGACTCCAAATGCCTTTGTTATCATTCCAAATTTTGTTGGATCAATACAGTATTTCCTTATAGGCTTTATGTCACTGAATACTATTCGCATTCAAGTGTTGGTTTCCACGATTCAATTTGCCGTAATATTAAAGGATCATCAATCAATTCTCGGAAACCTATGTCGCCTACGAAGGATGGGGAAGGATTGAGATTAAAGGTATGTTTAAAGTAGGGACATAAACCTCCTGTTAGAGGAACTAGCGAAGACCATGGTCTCACGTGATGCAGACCCACCTTCTATCTTATCACACGGTAAGGCATTCCGGCAGCATCCTATATTCCGTCCTCTTCTCCCACTCTTTGGACAAGGCCGTACTATGTACGTTGTCCCCTCTATACTTAATCTACAATTGCTATTACCACCAGTTTCTTTAAAGTGTCACTTCGCGGCGTTTCTAATTCTTACGTTCTTGAAGCCCATCTTTCTCCATCCATTTCACTTCTGCTATTTTTCATTTTCCTAATACTCTTAGATTCCCGATATTTAATAACGTAATTTATCACGAATTTATAGGTCCATAGTGATATTAAAGATTTGTGAATAGAGATATTCCGAAACGAGTCGACAGAGAAAAATATTTTAATGTTAAGAAAGGCAGAAAATGTACTCAAATGTATACAAATATCCCTAACAGAAGTGAAGATGTGTATATTAAGTAGATTTTTATTTCACGTTGCTCTTCCAAGTCTGTGTTAGATGTGTTGCTCCGTCGAGATCTTTCCTTGCTGCACCACACATATCTCTAGGTATTCCTTCATTACAGTTTACTTCTCGATATTTACACACTTCACGGGCGTCACGTGCTTTATACAGCCCCGATCCCAGATTATTCTTTAAGTTGTGCATCACATTCTGCACTAGCTTTTACATTTCCACCGCATCAGACACGTTGCAACGTTCAATGTTACCCTGTTACAATATGTCGCACAGGAAACGCCGCAGACACTCGACACTTGCGTACAGCCTTGTCGGAAAGGTAAATACATGAGCGCACGTGACCTTTAGAGTGACATTCAGGCGACACGTCTCGACTGTTGTACGCGCATGTTTATAGAGCTCGCCCGAACCCACCGACGGGGCTATCGACTTTATCCTGTTACCGTTTGGACATTCTCTGAAAAATATTTATCTTAATAATTACGGCCCAAAACTCGGCGAAAGTCGAGAATGGCGTTGAACAATGGGTAGCAGAAAAATTCGTTGTATTTCTGTGAAATTGTGGTTTACAAAATATCGACGAGTTTAGTATAAGTTTAGTTAGGGGAGGTCGAGAAGGATCCAAAAAGGAAGTGGAAGAGTCGAAATACGATGGCACTGGAGAATCGAGAGCGTGCAATTTGTTAATTTCCAATTTAATAGTGATTTTAAAAAAATCGAAGAGGTTAGGTAGAACCTCGTCGTAACTACTTAGTTAGGGATCAGAAGGAGACCAGAGGGTTAGAACGCTCAGTAGGGCTTGCTAAAGGGTCGTTTATTTTCTACGTAATTGTAGTCTGAAAAAAACATCGAAATGGTTGGGTTACATTGGGTTAGACCTGGAAGGTTGATCGTATCATGGCAAAGGAAGTCGAATTGCAATGGAGCCAAACAGTAGCATTCAAGAATTACTTTTTATGACACTTCATTACTTTTGTTTAAACAACTAGTAAGTATGTCTACCTTATTTTAATATTTAACTTCAGTAATTAGTATAATTTCAGGATTTACGTTAATCTTTAATAACATTTAATAAAATGTGTAATGAGAATGATGAACTTTATATATTTCGTGAGGGACCTCCATCCACGGTCTTTCTAATTCAGTAACATTAAAACATAATAACGTTAGACCAGTATATATTTAATCTTATATGTTTACAACAATTACAAAATAAAATTTACGCAGAAAGAAACAGAGAACGATTTTTATTTTGCGATTACAATTTCCAGTATTTGGAAATGTGCCGTGGCCGGACAAAATTTTGACAAACCCGGAACGCATTTCACAATAAGTCCCAAAACGGGTTCCGGCCCACCCAGAGTTATCAGATATTCCGTGGCCCAGGTGTAGTCGCCACGTGGTTCACCTCAAGAGGCTTTAATACTCTGTAATAGCGCGATCTAATCGCGACGCGGTGACGCAATGCGTAACACAGCCGGACACCGCCTCCTCGCGCCTTGGGTGAGCCGGAATCTTAAACCTGAAGACTTCAAAAAAAACATCAACTCCAGGTCTCGCTGAAATAAACCTGCTACAGGATGTACTTATCAAACAAAGGCAAGTAGAATATAAACCTAGGAGGAGACGATCTAGTGGGGAACAGTATAAAGGGGAATGGTCTAGCGGAAGAGGACCTGAGTGAGGCGGTCTAGTGGTGCTCGGTCTATTGGGGGGAATATAGCGGGGGACGATCTAATATGGGTCGGTCTAGCGGGGGACAGTCTAAAGAGGGTGATCTAGTAGGGGACTGTCTAGTGGAAGCAGTCTATCGGAGGATGGTCTTGTGGGGACAGTGTAATGTGGGACGGTGTAGTTTGGGACGATCTAGTAAGAGACGGACTAGGAGGCGATCTAAGGGGGACGATCTACTGGGTATGGAGAGGGGATTTCTAGCGTAGGGCGGTCTAGTGGGACAATATAGTGGGGTAGTTTGAGGGGGACGATCTAGGGGGATGGTATAGTTTGGGGGCGATCTAGTGAGGACAGATTGGCGTGGGACGGTCTAGTGGAGGAGGATGTAGGAGCGTTCTAGGGGGGTAGTCTAGGGGAGACGTGTTTCGAGGGACAGTCTAGTCTAGGGGACGGTCTAGTGGGTGGGCGGCATACCGTATAGAGTTCTGAAATCCTTCAGAACCTACAGTTTTTATTTAAAACGCGAGAAGAGAACATCCTTGAGGCAGCAACGTTGTTCGGTTTTAGGACCTAAAATCCCGACCAGCTCTCTTGTGAACTGTCACCGTCTAGCACGCTCAGATGCTATGATGCTCGGATGTTACTATCCTTATCGTGAAGGGATTACCCATGCGCCAAGCTAGTCAATACCACAGAAGATGGTGAAATGAAAGAGTACGGCAACTCCGCGCTAAGGTGGGATGAAAAATCCTGACAAGATAGAAACCCTGTAAGGATGTCCTTATGTTAAGTGAAGCCATCCTAACAAGGTTACGTCGTAGCCCCCTGGACAGACTAGGGAAAGAGACGGGGAGTTGTGGATAAGGCTATTCCCTACAGTTGGCCTTTGCACATCCGATGACTCATAGGCCTCATATTTTCTATATAAGTGTTTGACATATAAGATAACCTAATTGGACGAGGCCGGAAAGCGCCGACAGTGTTTAGGTTAAGTTGTGAAGTTGTATAGGTCATTCCGGAAATGCAATGTCATGAGCTTGGTCGGTCTAAAGTTTATAACTTCCTCACAGTTTGACTTTTTTACATTCATGGTAAAGTTTATGAATAAATCATAGTATGCTATTACCTAGGAAAATGCGTTATAAAATAGTTATTCTTTCCCACGAGAGTTTTGCATACTGGGTTCTCAAACTTCTAGATAACTTCAACATTATTTGGGACTTTGATTATTATTTGGGTCTTGATACATTATTAATGTATTTATCTTGCACAAAAGTATTTCTTGGGTCTTGATACATTATTAATGTATTTATCTTGCACAGAAGTATTTCTTGGGTCTTGATACATTATTAATGTATTTATCTTGCACAGAAGTATTTCTTGGGTCTTGATACATTATTAATGTATTTATCTTGCACAGAAGTATTTCTTGGGTCTTGATACATTATTAATGTATTTATCTTGCACAGGAGTATTTCTTGGGTCTTGATACATTATTAATGTATTTATCTTGCACAGGAGTATTTCTTGGGTCTTGATACATTATTAATGTATTTATCTTGCACAGGAGTATTTCTTGGGTCTTGATACATTATTAATGTATTTATCTTGCACAGAAGTATTTCTTGGGACTTGATACATTATTAATGTATTTATCTTGCACAGAAGTAATCTTTCTGGATTCAGTTATAAAAACATATTGACCTCCTGCTCCGTAAAACCTCAGATAAGTGCACAGTACTAGTGAGAAAATACCTTTGCCCAGCCCGCAAGTGTAAAGCATGTTGCAATTATTTTTCTCGATATGAAACTAAAACCTTAAAATACAAATAAGTTATTATGTAGTGGCTTACGTTAGGGCTTCAAGAAGTTTCGAAACGCCATTTTGTTACTTGGAAGACAACTGGTAGACAGGAAACAACCGGTGACAGTTTCCTAGAAGAAACCAACAACAGAAAGTTAATAAAAACATAAATGGAAAAATAATATAAAAAAATTATTAACTTTAACGTAAGGTTAAAGATGGTAACTTGTGTAATTGAAAATAATATTATAACAAAACAACAATCGATTAGTTATATAAATATAATAATAATAATAATAGGTATGTCAAGGTGTGCTTGATTGTAAATTCGATTTATGTTTCGTACTTTGCAAAAATATATCAATTATATTGTAAATATATTAAATTAAATTTTATACTCTGTATAGGATCTGGCTGAGCCCTGGAGCCGGGACTACCTGCGGTCAACCCCAATAAACCGTAGGTTTTTCACCAATGAGTCATCTACTAGCTATCTTACTACAATGATAAAATTCTTTTACTTGAAATGATTCTTTTTCAGTTATTTGAAGTCTACTAAAAACGTTATGGCAAATGGTAGCGACCTCGGCTTTATTTAAAATTAACTTTGATATCCAACTCTCCAATGACTGTATATTTTGTTACCAATACAACACTTACTCATTTCCCCTAGAATTAATGTGAGTAATCAATACACGCTATTAGTTTGGGTATTATGCGTAAACAAAATTATATCAAATATTGATAACACAGTTGAGTTTGGTATAATTTTCCATAACTTTTTAGTATATTTTAAATAACTGATATAAATAATCATATAACGTTTTACAAAGAAACTTTATCTCAAAGTTTATTGAGGCATAGGTAGTCCCAGCTTCAGGGCTCAACCAGAGCCTATACAAAGTATAGTCTAGTATCAACATCAGATGATGTCGGAAGTAGCGTGTCGATGTCACGTTACACGGAACCAGGATGCGTATGCATTTACAATGACAGGCTCATACTAATACAGCAAAGATATCAATATGGCCGTTCCGTCATGGCGACTTGCTAGGAGGCGTCTAGGTATCTAAGAAATTGCCCAGGAGGGACGTTATCGTAAGGAGATAGGTGAGAAGATGAGTAACGAGATAGGTAAGGAAATAGGTGAGGAGATAGGTAGGGAGATACGTAACGAGATAGATAGGGAGATAGTTGAGGAGATAGGTAAGGTGATAGGTGAGGAGGTATTTAAGGAGATAGGTGAGATGATAGGTAACGAGATAGGTAAGGAGGTAGGTGAGAACGGTAAAATATCTTTATATTCAGCGTATGCATGTCATGACGTAAGATCAACAAGACAACCAAAGTGTCTAAAAGAACTTTTGAAAGTTAAACATTATTCTGACGAGAAATGTCAAGTTATAAATTCCACAGTAAATTCCGTTTCGAAAAAAAAACATGTAGACATATAACTTCTCGATAATAACCATTAATTATACATTTTAATAAATTTCTCCTTGTAACATTGAACGAGAATCTGAAATTATGTAGAAAGTTTCGTCCCAGTGAGTTGGAAACGGGAGTTAATAAGAACTGCCTGGCGCGGCATAACGACTCTATTCATGAAAACATTACATCTTTGGGAGCAATTAATGCGAGTATACGAGCACGATATGGGGAGGTATTGCTAAGCTTTTCGCCTATCCACATTGACCTTTAAACTGTTTGGTTAACCTAGGACAAAGGATTACCTTTTGGTAAAACATATTGTCTATTAATTTCAGTTCAGTTCTGTTCTGTTCTCCGTCACATTCTTCACCGCAACGCTATAAGAAAGTCTGTCGTTCAGGTATTCGCTTCGATTCAACTGCTTAGTTCATTCTAAGATTCCCAGCCAAGTCTAATCAGACGATTCACTTTGCACCGCACTCGGTCGACTTTAGGGCAGGACGTGGGTTACCAGGAGGCCGCGTACTTGTGTCCGGATACGAAGAGCTGCCTGACAACACATCGTTTATCTGGACCTGGTCCCGAACGTTTTGGCGGATGCGATGCAGACCCCAGACCTCCACAGCCCATGACAGTTTTATCCCTACTCCTTCGTTTAAGCAATTTGTAGTAGTTAAACCCTATTGTGCAAACTCTATCATTTCGCTGTACGCTCTACAGCTGAATTACTCGTCTAATAGTAATTACTCGTCCTGTAATCATACAGCTCGTGGAGTCTGTTTGGAGAACCATCTTGTCCCAGGTCTTCGGGCTCCTTCATACCAGTGTACCGGGGGTTTGGCTAAACACTCCTTACGGGAGAAAGTAAAGACTTGATTGCGCCACTTGTACATCACTTTACAGCTGATGTACGGCTGTTCCAGATGTAAACAGGGAACAATAAAATCCTGCCTGCGGAGTTTGATATATACACTGCGGACAAGGTAATATATAGCCTTGTTAACCTGTGCAAGGAGTAGAGGCTTTGGACATGCGCAGAACAATTGCCTTCATTAGCTATCTTTCGAAATAATAGCGGCTTGTTATGACGTCACCAAGACAAACTGAATTAGCATAACCCAATTCTCCGTCATATCTGTTATTCGCGGCAGAGCGATGAGGTCGCTTTGTAGCACGACATGTGTGCCTAAGCCGTTGCAAATTGCGATATCTCTCGGCTTAATTTGTGACCATACGTATTTGTAATTTAAACCTTACTGATTTCAGTTTAAAGTATTTATAAGTTTATAGAATAATTAATTTTAAAATGGTCTAAAATTAACTTTTAAATGGAAAGGAAAACATTGATTTATTTCTTGAACGTAATACTTCTTGTGCAGCTTCTAAACAGGAAAATTGGTGAAAAATCTTCGAGTTTGCATGACTCTAAAATCGTCACGTTCAGAAACATCTATACACCTGTATATATGCACTGTATCTTAGCTTAAAATAAGTAATACATACGATTTCATAAAACAGCTGATTTTATGTTGTAGGTTATGTTGTAGAACACGTAGGTTGTGTTATTTTATTTAATGCATATTTATTTATAGTTAAGTTAAAATTGTGTTATTATACTCCTATATTTCGATTGGTTAATATAAAATAATTTATATTTCAATAAATCTTACAATAATATTGTATTATTCTATAAGATGATATCGAGCTATGAATTTGTATTACAATTTTATAACGAAATCATCCATAGGCGCATCTGACACTATGTAAGAAAGTACTTCAGTTAAATTCGTTAATATTAACTTGTATTCAGTCAATTTACCAACATCTATTAATTTATTTTATTATGTTTACTAATAAATACATTCTCTTATTACTAAGCACATTGTAATGTTTTAATTGCTTTTCTGGGTTTGCTGAGTGTGGTCACGCTTTGACTAGTGCTCGCTAATCTCTTTTTTGTAAAAAGACTCTAAAGGAGTTTGTTTTCCAGTTGTCTCAGGTCTAAGGACCGATGCTTAGGTAAAGCCCTTCTGGATCGAGCCAAGCTGAAGAATTTCGTTCTTAGGACTTCTAGGACGATTCGGATGACGTAGCTGTTTGTAGGCTCTTCTGTCCTATCCCATAGATCGTCCTATCCTTACCTACTGGAGGCAGCACACCGCCGTGTTTGGAGCCGCCGCTAGCCACTCGGATGACGTAGCTGTTTGTAGGCTCTTCTGTCCTATCCCATAGATCGTCCTATCCTTACCTACTGGAGGCAGCACACCGCCGTGTTTGGAGCCGCCGCTAGCCACTCGGATGACGTAGCTGTTTGTAGGCTCTTCTGTCCTATCCCATAGATCGTCCTATCCTTACCTACTGGAGGCAGCACACCGCCGTGTTTGGAGCAGCCGCTAGCCACTCGAGTGCAAAAGTCATGAGTTCCTTGTCAGTTTAGTGAGGGCTAGTTTCAAGATAACCCACAATATCTGTATAGTTTTAAGCTTTGTTAGTCGAAGGTTAGTTCATAAAACAAGTGGGAGCTCACCGCAAACCTTCCTTACATTCAGATTTGTTCCCCCATCTAAATTCTCATTTGTTTCCACTTATATCAAATTTAAATTCCTATTTGTTTCGTCCCTTAATCCTCATTTCTTCCTGGTCCTTCCAATACGTTCCCGGTCTGAATTCCCATTTATTTTAAGTTTAAATTCCCAGTTGTTCCAGGTCGTAATTTCCATTTGTTCATGGTCTAAATTAATATTCATTCTTAGCCTATATTTTCTTTTGGTAATGGTCTAAATTCCGATTTATTTATTTGTTTATAAAATTTATTTGGTATTTATTTATTAATTTCTGGTTTTAATTCCCATGTATTCCCGGACTAAATGCCCATTTGTTCCTAGTCAGAATTTTCATTTGTTCTCAGTCCAAAACTTAACTGGCTCACGGTCTATTTTCCTACAGCAGAAGAATTCCTCCAATACACAAACTAAGCGTCCTCAACTTTCTTGCGTCTTCTAAGATTTGAGAAGGCCGACTTTAGGCTTAGTTTAACCATGATTACTTCTGTTACCTTATTTGCATTTACCCCTGAACTTCCTGCAAATTGCACCACATTAAATAATATCTCTGTCATATCAAGTTTCTATTTATGAGAAATATTATGTTATTAAAGCTAAAGAAATTCTAATACACGTAAATCTTCCACGATTTCCGGTCCCTCTTGTATTTAATGGACCTTATGTTTTAGTGTTGGAGCGCAGAGCTGGCGTAACGTCGCCCGCAGAACGCTGTCACCGACAAAGGCCTCCTTCGACGTTTACGCCACGAGCACCTTACAACGGTCATTGCTTCGGCTACTACATGCGTCAACATTTCCTTCAGTTCTTCATGTCGCTGACTGTACTCCGGCCTTGGGCTCGTAGAAGAGGACACTGAAGCACAGGAAGTATTTCGTGTTGCCGCTTGTAACGTCTTCAGACTTCGCCAAAACACGTCTAAAGATATGACGTATGTGGTGTGTGTGTGTGTGTGTGTGTGTGTGTGTGTGTGTGTGTGTGTGTGTGTGTGTGTGTGTGTGCGCGCGCGCGCGCGCGCGTGGATGCGTGTATGGGAGTGATATCACACCCTCCTTACTTACACTTACTCAAGCAATACTGCCAGTTAAGCGAGTATAGCGTCAAGGGAACAGAAACACATTGTAGGCAGACGGTCAGCAGTTGGTAAAGGCCTTCCTTAGTCCTTGTAACGAGATCGCCTTCTCGTGATAGTGTAGCGCCTGCAGCGCTGGGTTGGTCCTCTACCTGGTGGCATTACGTCCCTTTTGTAGGAAATATTACTGGTTAAGCATCTTAAATAGAGCAACAACTGACGTGACCCCAATACAACAGTTCCGTCTCACCCTTCCCATCCGTATCCCATGATCCTACCACGTTCTCCAGGAACAGTGAAGAGCCTCACCACAGATAAGCCGTGTAAGAGTTCTACTGACAATTGTACATAGGTGTGACTAACGCATTCTAGCGAGACAATACCGTATTATCTATCGCCAAGGAACGCGTATTCTATATAGCCTACTAGGATGCTATTCTATAAGCTATCATGAAAAAGTTAGAGAAAAATTTAGCAAGTGTCTCGTGATGTCCCGCCTTGTGTGTGAACCTTGCTTATGACGTTACGCTACGCAGACACCATTAGCAAGTGTCTTGTAACATCCCGCCTTGCGTGTGCACCTCGCTTATGACGTTACGCTACGCAGACACCATTAGCAAGTGTCTTGTAACATCCCGCCTTGCGTGTGCACCTCGGTTATGGCGTTACGTTACGCAGACACCATTAGCAAGTGTCTTGTAACATCCCGCCTTGCGTGTGCACCTCATTTATGGCGTTACGTTACGCAGACACCATTAGCAAGTGTCTTGCAACATCTCGCCTTGCGTGTGCACCTCGCTTATGGCGTTACGTTACGCAGACACCATTAGCAAGTGTCTTGTAACATCCCGCCTTGCGTGTGCACCTCGGTTATGGCGTTACGTTACGCAGACACCATTAGCAAGTGTCTTGTAACATCCCGCCTTGCGTGTGCACCTCATTTATGGCGTTACGTTACGCAGACACCATTAGCAAGTGTCTTGCAACATCTCGCCTTGCGTGTGCACCTCGCTTATGGCGTTACGTTACGCAGACACCATTAGCAAGTGTCTTGTAACATCCCGCCTTGCGTGTGCACCTCATTTATGGCGTTACGTTACGCAGACACCATTAGCAAGTGTCTGCAACATCCCGCCTTGCGTGTGCACCTCGTTTATAACGTTACTTTACGCAGTCACCATTAGCAAGTGTCTGTAACATCCCGCCTTGCGTGTGCACCTCGCTTATGACGTTACGTTACGCAGACACCATTAGCAAGTGTCTTGTAACATCCCGTCTTGCGTGTGCACCTCATTTATGGCGTTACGTTACGCAGACACCATTAGCAAGTGTCTGCAACATCCCGCCTTGCGTGTGCACCTCGTTTATAACGTTACTTTACGCAGTCACCATTAGCAAGTGTCTTGCAACATCCCGCCTTGCGTGTGCACCTCGCTTATGACGTTACGTTACGCAGTCACCATTAGCAAGTGTCTGTAACATCCCGCCTTGCGTACGCACCTCATTTATGGCGTTACGTTACGCAGACACCATTAGCAAGTGTCTGTAACATCCCGCCTTGCGTACGCACCTCGCTTATGACGTTACGCTACGCAGTCACCATTACCAAGTGTCTTGTAACATCCCGCCTTACGTGTACACCTCTATTATGACGTTACGTTAAGCAGTCACCATTAGCAAGTGTCTGTAACATCCTGCCTTGCGTGTGCACCTCGCCTATGACTTTACGTTACGCAGTCACCATTAGCAAGTGTCTTGTAACGTTCTGTCTTGCTTGCGCGCTTCTATCTCGACGTTACGCTTACACAATCACAGTTTTGTGAGGCGCAGCGGCGTGGCGAAGGTTGATAGCAACACTTGCTACGGTGGAGGCAAACTGGCGCGCCTTATTAGGAACTTGGCTGCGATGAGTAATCACTACACGACGGGCGCCATTTAATGCCGTTGCCGTTGCTATCAGACCCAAGTCCATTCGCGAAATAAGGTCAAAGTCGAACCAGCCACTTGTCTTGCGATAGTTGCCACCGATTCCAATGTTAGCTGATATCAAAACTCGGAATAAATGTCTATAGAACAGTGTTAGAAGTACAGCTGCCTTACATTCCATCAAACATAACATGACGTCACCCAGGAACAGTGCAGATATCAACGCATACAATGCGTGACGAGCTCAGGTAAAGTATCGAGAGACTTCAATTCCTGATATGTATAGACGTCAACGGTTGTTTCTATTTTTCGATTGTTAAAAAGCACACAACACATACAGATGCGAGGGAAACTTGGGTTAAGGTAAGGAGATATCCCTGAATGCCATTGGTAATTGGAGGGGTGGAGGGTTAAGAAACACTGTCCAAGGACGAATCCTTGATTTACATCTACTGCAAGTCATGGTCACCGAGACTTGCATATAGGGAATTAACGTAGAAACTTGAAGCTTCACTCTAGTAGAATTACACGGTTCGAAGAGCAATCGCAACTAGATATTTAATCTAAAAAACATCAAAACCATTGAAGTATTGAGTTGTAATGCTGCAGGAGAATGTGGAGGATATCATGGATAAAAAGAGTAACAAAGGAAAGGGAATCGGTGAAAATAAAAGGCATGAACTAGTAGCAACTATGAAAAGGCAAAAAGTTACAATACCTGGGTGACATAATAAGGAGAGAAAATACTCTCCACTGCGACTCATAAATCTGCGAAATGTCAAAGGAACGATTGGTATTGGACGTAAAGGAATGTCCTGAATGTGGACTCTCAGAGAGTGGTACGGCTGTAGTTCTGCAGAACTGTTTATAGAGACGCAATTAATTAAGTAAAAATGGTGATGATGATTTCCGAGCTCCGATTAGGGATGGAACCAGAAGTTAGTTCCCAAACCCCGGTAGAATGATTACATGAAGGAATAGAAGAGCAAAAAACACTGAATAGATGTGGGACACTTGGGTTAAAGCGAGTTGGTACTACCAACCTCTACGTGGTAGAATCCTATTTGATACTTGAGGTCCCCGCAATCTGAGGATTAGGGTCGGGGGAGGGACTCGAGGAGGGAGGAAGTCAGCGCCTGCAAAGGATGGAATACCGTCAAAATACATTAATTTTCACAGCAGCTCGTCTGGTGCCGAAGAGGACGAAGATTTCTATGGCTACCAGGCCTGACAACGTTGTCATGTGTGACCCCTTAGCTTGAAGACACTCATGGCTAGAGTGGACAGCGTTGGTTGACCAAAGTACCGCTGCTCACTCAAGCCGTGACGAGTCCCGCGTTAAAGTATTCGCGCAACATTACCTCAGAGCGACGTTAAAGCATTCATTTTGTTACGACTGTTTCTACACGGAAATGAAACAATGCGGTCCTGCACACGACGTCATCTGACTTGTATTGAGTGATTTATCTATCCAATTAATTTATAACTATTATCTATACAAGATATCGGACTGGTTTCCTCCGGCCGTACAGAAACTAATGTAATGACAGCTAACTGTGCGGTTAGCACATAAATAAAACCTAACGTCCGATAGCGGCCGGTTATTTACGATATCCCTGCCTACATTGGAAAGTGTGTTTTACGGTCATTAGTAATAATCGTTGTTTACACAGTGAAATTAGGTAAGGTATCGAAAAGAAATTTTAAATTAAACGTCAACATCATCCTGATATAGGTGTTACAGAGACGCGTCCAATAATAAATAGGCCTACACCTGTATTATTGCTAATACTGCAACTATAACTTTGCAACATCAATTTAGCCTACTTACAACAATAGAAACCCACTGAAAATATCATTTAGCCTACTTACAACAATAGAAACCCACTGAAAATATCATTTAGCCTACTTACAACAATAGAAACCCACTGAAAATATCATTTAGCCTACTTACAACAATAGAAACCCACTGAAAATATCATTTAGCCTACTTACAACAATAGAAACTCACTGAAAATATCATTTAGCCTACTTAAAACAATGGGAATCAATTACCAACAACATATAGGCTACTTACAACATTGGAAACCAACTAACAACATAATATAGGCTACTTACAACTATGGGAACCCACTAACAACATCAATTTAACCTACTTACAACAATGGGAATCAACTAACAACATCCATTTAGCCTACTCACAGAAATGGAAACCAACTAACAACATCATATAGGCTACCTATAACAATGGGAACCAACTAACAACAACATATAGTCTACGTACAACGATGGGAACCAACTAAAAACAACATTTATCCTACTTACAACATTGGAAACCAACTAACAACATAATATAGGCTACTTACAACTATGGGAACCCACTAACAACATCAATTTAACCTACTTACAACAGTGGGAATCAACTAACAACATCCATTTAGCCTACTCACAAAAATGGAAGCCAACTAACAACATCATATAGGCTACCTATAACAATGGGAACCAACTAACAACAACATATAGTCTACGTACAACGATGGGAACCAACTAAAAACAACATTTAGCCTACTTACAACATTGGAAACCAACTAACAACATAATATAGGCTACTTACAACAATGGAAACCAACTAACAACATAATATAGGCTACTTACAACAATAGGAATCAATTACCAACAACATATAGGCTACTTAAAACAAAGGGAACCAACTAACAGAAACATATAGACTAATTACAACTATGGGAACCAACTAACAACATCAATTTAGCCTACTTATAACAATGGGAACCAATTAACAACATCATATAGACTACTTACAACAATGGGAACCATCTAACAAAACATATAGCCTACTTACAACAAAGGGAACCAACTAACCACAACTTATAGCCTAATTATAACTATGGGAAGCAACTAACAATATATAGCCTATTTGCAACAATAGGAACCAATTAAAAACATCATTTAGCCCACTTACAACAATGGGAACCAATTAACATCATATAGGCTACTTACAACAATGGGAACCAACTAAGAACAATATATTAAGTTAATTAAAGCTTAGCTAGTGAAAACAATTCACAACAGTAAATATTATAACAATTCACTCTAAATCTCACTACACACTAGTTTATTAAAACCAACACAACAGTTTATTAAAATAAACAAACTAGTTTCAACGACAATGTTGCCTTCATCAGTGCTTTGCTTCTACTAACATATGTTATCAAGCCACATCAATATAAACTCAGTTATACCGTTGTAATACGATGCCTACTTACAATAGATATATCCTGCTTAAAGCAAATTTAGCGTTATTTCAACAAATATATATATAACACTGTAACTCCGGGAGAAACGGGGAAACATTCAGTGCTATTTCACATTCAAAAACTATTTAAAAAAGTTAACATAAACATATTCCTAAAATCGTATCGTTAACTAGTTAATGTGTGTGTCAAAATATTTTTAAACTAAAACAAGTTTGAAGACAAGCGACCAACGACAACAGCGTGACCCCTATTTATCGCACAGACCAACTCCTGAGGGCAACAAAGCGCTCTTGCTCAAACATCATTGGGCTTTCTAATTTGCATCGAGATTTTATCTGTTTTATTTAGCCCGTGGGGTTCCAATTAACAGTTTTTAAAATAAAACCAAACTGAAAACAAGGGCTGTCCGTTGAAGGCGCCTTAAACGACAGATTTTATGAGGAACGTAAAAACACTTGGCCGAGCGCGTGTGGGCAGTTTGTTAACTCACACTAACACACCGTGAAAGCAAGTGCATTAAGGAAAACAACATGGCGCGTGGGCAAGCCTAGAGTACCGAGGTGACTTTGAGGAAGTGTTGCAACGAAGCACTAATAAAATCGTATCATTTGCCCGGAGATTTCTACGCGCCGACGGAAGATGTTTTATGCCAGAAATAGTTTCAACTATTACTGACTAGTAATGTTGCACCATAATTATTAAAAATACTAGCACGCGCATGCGCACTTATACAGCATACACACAATTTCTTTCATACATGTTTGGTGATCTGATATCCATTCAGATGTGTTCTAGTAGTTGGTTTAGTTCCTAAATAAAACGTGAAATCACTAGATTCGGTCTGAGGCTAAAACAGTCCAATCACAGGTTGTCTGTCTAAAACAGCCCTGTTTCCCTGCACACAACTCAGACGCGATTGCTTTTGCTCAGTATGGAGTATGCCACATCCTGTTTCATGCTGACCAAAGGTTAATCCCTAGTTAGCACACTGCCAGCCCCTGATCTTCTACAATCACACCCCACGCACCCTAATCTACATTTAGCTTCTCTCAACAAATCGTAGGCCTATCATTGAATCTGTAGCAAAGACACCAACTCTGCAAGCTTAGGTTCGGCGGGAGTAACATAATGGTTGAGTGTTTTTTTTAATAACTTACTTATTTTGTTATACTTTACATCCAGTTAAATTCATATTTTACAAAACTACTATTGGTTAACAATTTGTATATTACAATTCGCAGAATTAAATTCTCTACAAAAACTTGGGAGGAAATTTTATTTGTGTAACACAATTTTACATGGGTTTTGCCAGCACAATAAACATTCTAGATAGCCTACTGCCTGTATACAGTAACCTGTAGGGTATGTTAACGCGGTCGCCTCCTTGTCTTCCATTGGTGGAAATAATTAGTTTGATTTAAAACAGAATAGGATTCTGCGTAAGTGAAATCGACCAGGGGGAGAGGGGATTACAGCCGTCTGAGCGAATAGGAGATTCACATCTTGCTGCGTGGGTGAGCCTTGTTGCCAATTCAACGTTAAAATTCCGTTCGTCGCTCAGTGACATCGTAACTGTGGCGGAGTGATTTACTAGTGGTGTAGCTTGGTTAGTTCTACAATGACTGTCGCTGGCAGTGCGGGTTGATTGTCAATGCATTCGAACTGACAATATTGCATCCCTATCCTGCACAGACCCATTCCTATTCTACTTTAAATCAAGTATAACGAAAGGCTTTTTAGATAACATATTTAAAAATACAGAAAATATTTTGCTAGCACATTTTTAAAACGAATTTAAGAATTTCATGCTGCGGGGGGGCACCGCCTACCGGAGATCCGCCAGTTTATGCTTGCACGGATTTTCGTGATCCAGACAGTTATACTTGTTAAGACGGTCACCAAGTACTACTACGGAGGACAGTATATAGGCAGGATTAAGGTTGGGACACAAACCCTACTGATAGAGGATAGAACGGGTCATAGCATCGCGCATATAGGGTCGGGTATCTGAATAGGACTTGCTCTCTATAGGGGGTCTATATGCGGTTGGGCTATGTAATGAACACAATGGCCTCCTTGTACTGGAAATCATTATACGCTCGCTCATCTACTTCTAAATGTAGTTAATAGGCCTTATTAAACTATTCTCTTTCTCTATCTCTCTCACTCTCTTCCTCCCTCTCTCACTCCCTTCCTCTCTCTCTCTCTCTCTCTCTCTCTCTCTCTCTATATATATATATATATATATATATAATAGTTTTATATTATAGTCTCTATATATATTATAGTTTTTAACTATATAAATCACGCAGTTTCTATGTAGTGCTTAGTGTTTACAAATAAAGATGTAAGACAAATTTGGGACGTATTAAAAGTGTTATTATTACTATACATAACCGACGAGTTTCGAATGGGTATCCATCTTCTATAACTGCCGTTGTGCTCTATAAAACGCTAAGAATAGGTTGACTCTTTATATCAGATAATCTTCAAATTAAGTAAAGGCACATTTGTTGCCGATCAGGCAATGTCGAATAAAACGCTATTGTCATGACGTGTGGACAGGCCTCGTTGAGTCGGGCACAATACGTCATCAGCGCTAAACAGGTCAGGAGCGACACGCTGCAATGCGCGTCTGTCGTGACGATTCCACGGCGTGCCCGCTTTTACTTTCCTCGCAGAATTTTACGAATTCCATACAGCAACGTGCCCGAAACGGCCCCCAGTTCGTGCTTGTGCAAACGTTAAATCTCCGCAGAATCGTCACTATCCCTATTAATGAAATCTCTAAATCTTTATCACGTACTTTAACTTTAATTATATGAGTCTGTGACTTCAATTCCCAAAGTGATAAGAAAGTGTTTCTCAAGATGCTGGTATGTTTAGTTAAGCCTTTTTGTCTCCAGCCCACGCAACTTTGCAAAAAAATATTTTAACTTGAAGTAGGCTACGTATATAGTAATTATTATTTTATGTACATAATTCTATGTGTAGTCTATAAAGATCAAGTCATATTAACAGATATGTCACTGTACATCCCCTTTTCCACTCTTTCTGTATGTTCCCCTACTCCTAATCAACTTGGTACAGCTATATGGCGAATTATCAAATAATGATTTTACTTAATATTAGTAATTACATAGAGCATGTAGTAAACCTTTTATGAATACTCTTTCTTTCATATTTTGCTTAATTAATAGATATTTGTTTGAGATACATACTTTTTAACCAATATGCCTACTACTTTCCTAGTCTAAAACGAAGTCACCCGCATTTGCAATACTCTCCGTTCCGCACAATTTTATTGCGATGTGGAACTTTTTGCCAATCCACTAACGAAGTCTCCTGTAAACGTAATCTATTTGTAAATTTTAACATTTTAGTACATGAACGATTTACGTGCTCTCTGATCTTTTAGTTTTCCACGCTCCTCAGCCTTTGTTGGATATTTTCCCCTTACAAAGGGCGGGAACATTGTATAAGAAATCCATCGTTAGCTAGATTTCTTCCGAAATCTATATTTCTATGAGTTGTGGTAGTAAGATTAGTTTCCACACATCGCGTCCAGGTGGCGCTAGTTGTCGAGACGGCCATACATCACGTTCGCAGGCAGACATGTGCCACGCTTGATAAGCGACATGACCGAATGTACTGCAAATAGTCCGGCCTTATCTAACGCGCTCACGATAAATCACAGATTAGCTCCATTAAATTTAGCGAAGGTTCGAGGCCGTCGACCCTGTCCGACTGAATGCGGCTGATAACTTGTCGCCAAACAGTCTTGTGTGTTGCTCGCTGAAGATGTAAAAACATCGATTGTAAGTTTTGTACAGCCCCTTACAAAGTTTAAGACTTCTTATCAAAGACACCGTCACAGATAGTTATGATCGTTAATCTGTGGTCATTATAATAATAACCTCTTTTCCCTTTGACTTCAACACGAGGAGGATTATACTTCAACACTGATTGCAACGCAACTGGTCTTCGCCCCACTCCTCCAGGTAAGCAACCCTGTCCTCGCAATGCTCAGCCCGATGTCGTTATATCTTTACTCTACTCTTACCTGACCTTTCGTTTCCCCCTTACAAAAGGGAGACAATTAGTAGACCTGGATTTACAACCCCGACAGAGCGAAGGTCTACTTCAGATACTCGAGGTGTATACGTGGCACCACGATTCCTCCTGTATAGGGTTGTTTATGCCCCTACCTAACCTACCCACATTCGGAAATCTTTCCTTCCCTTCGTATACCATAGTCGTCTATTTAAGCAACGTTTAGGTTAGGTAAGGCCAGAAGTGAGATACTATAAAAAGTCTTGATCCTCCTTTCTCTTGTCTACGATGCGCTAGGGGGTTAGAGGGGAAGTTACGAAGAGTTGGTATTAAAGCTTTTCCACAACTTGAAACAACTGATGCATAGAAAGAGTAAAAGACGAATCTCGCCCAAAGCTTTTGAATAACGCGGTGTACCCTTCCACAGGCGAATACAACAGGAACCGCAAACGGGGTGAACTTCTTCTTCCCGAGTAATTTGTGACCATGTACACGAACGCAGTCACGCTCTCAACTTTGATCACTTCGACGACGACCCTGACGCTAGATGAATTATTTAGACTTTTTAAACGCCTTTGACATAAATACTTATAAACCTCCCCAAAAAAAAAAAAAAACATTAACTAGGCTATTAATGTTACATGTTCTATGTGGCTCTAATTAACTGTTTTATGGGGGTGCTTGTTCTGTGCTTATTCTACATGCCTATATGCCTACATCTTGCTGTGTTATTTTATATTGTATATCCTTTTTTTAAATTTCCAGGTTATTTAAAAAATATTTGTATGCGTGTGTGTGTGTGTGTGTGTGTGTGTGTGTGTGTGTGTGTGTGTGTGTGTGTATGTGTGTGTGTGTGTGTGTGTGTGTGTGTGTGTGTGTGTGTGTGTGTGTGTGTGTGTGTGTGTGTGTATGTATGGGTGTGTGTGTGTGTGTGTGTGTGTGTGTGTGTGTGTGTGTGTGTGTGTGTGTGTGTGTGTATGTATGTGTGTGTGTGTGTGTGTGTGTGTGTGTGTGTGTGTGTGTGTGTGTGTGTGTGTGTGTGTGTGTGTGTGTGTGTGTGTTTGTGTGTAGGTCTGTCAATGTATGTGTGTGTATGTGTGTGTGTGTGTGTGTGTGTGTGTGTGTGTGTGTGTGTATGTGTGTGTGTGTGTGTGTGTGTGTGTGTGTGTGTGTGTGTGTGTGTGTGTGTGTGTGTGTGTGTGTGTGTGTGTGTATGTATGTATGTGTGTGTGTGTGTGTATATATGTGTGTGTGTGTGTGTGTGTGTGTGTGTGTGTGTGTGTGTGTGTGTGTGTGTGTGTGTGTGTGTGTGTGTGTGTATGTATGTGTGTGTGTGTGTGTGTGTGTGTGTGTGTGTGTGTGTGTGTGTGTGTGTGTGTGTGTATGTATGTGTGTGTGTGTGTGTGTGTGTGTGTGTGTGTGTGTGTGTGTGTGTGTGTGTGTGTGTGTGTGTGTGTGTGTGTGTGTGTGTGTGTGTGTGTGTGTGTATGTATGTGTGTGTGTGTGTGTGTGTGTGTGTGTGTGTGTGTGTGTGTGTGTGTGTGTGTGTGTGTGTGTGTGTGTGTGTGTGTGTGTGTGTGTGTGTGTGTGTGTGTGTGTGTGAGTGTGTATGTGCTCGCGCGCGCTCCAAAGTTTCAAACCGAGACCTACTTTATTAAATTTACTTTAGCCGAAAATGGTTGTCACTCTATGTGTAATTGTGACGTCCACTCCCTCGCCAGCCTCTGTGAGTGCGAGATATTCGGAGTGGACGTCTTAAAATATATTGAAGATTCATCGAAAGATTTTATTCAACCTGTGACCCTCTGTGAGGTCTGGTGTTAGTTTCATTCTATCGGATGTCTTCTTCCTGGTGCCACAGCCGTTCCGGGGGCCTGATTAGCAAATCGCAACTCGCTGAGCTGCGATTATTTATTCATCGATCTATCGATTACCTTCATGCTATCCACGCTCATGCATTATTCACTAACAAAGCTTCCACTGAATGTGTATATTTTGCATTTATATTAACACAAAGAATAGTTAATGACCGATGCTTTGTTTATCCTTGTTCGCTGCAAGCCCCTGGTAGCAGGCAAACGCTTGTCTACGTTTTGCATGACGTCTTCAAACCTATCAATGGTCGGTTTTATGTTTACGTGGCCGCTTGTTCTCCAATTGTTTAACATCAAGAATTCCTGTCCATTATTATAGTTTTCCTCTACAAGATTTTTCCCCAGCACAAGTGGTTAATATCAATAACTATTCGAACGTCTTTAGCACCGTTAAAATCTCCAATGATAGTTGTAGTAGTAATATTAGAAATGTATTTTGCCAAACAAGATAGAGACTCGTCACTGCTTAGCACGGTTCCCATGGCAACAGGGATCAACGCGATTGCAACGTTGCTCAGTGCACTTACTACATCATCGGCAAACTGGCGATGTGGCAACGCTGCGCCAAACCTAAGCCACCGCCTTCCTAAAAACTCTCTGGTTATACATCTCTCTGATAGGAAAACGCCTCCAAGTGGAAAGATTAATGTGGCCGTGCGAAAAGAAGAGCGATTTACGGCGAAAATGTATAAAAGTATGAAATAACGATTGCCAAAATTAATTTTAAAAATTTTCTAGGACGGATATATTTTAAAATATAAATTCAATAATAGGTTTGTGTTCAAAAATCGCTAACAGTAGCCCCGGGTTTAACGGTTATTTTAGCTTAAATTAAATGATATCATATGATTTCACAGCTGATTTTATGTTATAGGTTACGTATGTTGTAGAACATCTGTTCCAAAAGATAGGTTATGTTGTTTTATCTATTGTACATTACTAGGTTAACGTATTATTGTTCATTTAATAAATATATCACCTTATGTTTCTTATTTTAATTAATTAAGTGTAATTAAAGTGGTTATATGTTTTTATTCCAATTACTTTAATGTAGGGACGGGCCCATATATAAACCTTTTGATGTCGATTCTCAAAGTTTTATTTCGATTCTCAATTCCTATTCGATTCTCGGTTCTTTTACGTTATATATAAAAGTCTTTACTTTTGCTAAAACTTTATAGGTTATGTTTAATATATATATATATTTTTTAGTTAATTTCATTTGTGTATCTTCACTGAGGATGACGACAAATTAGTCGTTGTAACGCGTATGAAATAAAAAATTGTATATTTGTGAGTTGTACCATATTTTTATTCTTTAATTATAACTTTCACTCACAAGCCAGCTCGAATATTATTTATATTGGATAAAATTAATGATTTATTTAAAATTACAAGTATGAACTTCAGTAATATCCATTTCAGTTTATATACCCGCAGAAGTTAGATCTACATGTAATTTGTGTCTTGTATTGACATCTATGAAGCGGTGGCAGCCAGAGACGGGGAGGGAGAAACAGCAGAGCGAGATGAGCGGCGATAAAAGGACCAGAAATGATTCCAAGCAACTTTGTTTTTGCGTCCCAAATAATAATAACATTTTCATTAATTCAAATAGTATTTTTCTTTAATCGTTTAATTCAATCAAAGGAACTAACACTAAATGAGCTTGACACATGGTTGATAATTAATTATATTTCCTACAAATTACACCGCACACACGTATTTTAATAGTTGAAACAAAAAAAGAATCGGAATCGACACTTTAATCAATGGAGAATCGAATATCGGCGATTGCTCGATATCATTAGAATTGACGATTCCTTACTTACTTACTAGCCAACGCCCACCCTTGGCAGGCTAGACATTTGGCGGCGCGCTGACCAGTAGAGGCGGGAAATCTCCCTGTAGTTGTCTTCTTCTTCGTCCACTGAGTTTGTTGCAAGGGCCGGACACTGGGGTAGGTGGGCTGCGTCCATCTGGGGTGTTGGCACAGATACAGGCCGCATCTGCGCTTAACCCAATGCGATGCAGATGGGCTGCCAGATAGTCGTGGCCAGTGGTAATTCTGAACGCAGCTACTGCTACATCTCTCGGCAAGATTCGGCCGAGTCTATCAGCTTAGCCCAATTCTTCCCTATGGTGGCTTGGCTGTTGCTTGTCCTGGTCCAGTTGTTTACCGCTGGGTTGATTGCGGTCTTTGCAGAAGGGTAGGACCGAGCGCAAGGTGGTTGTTGGAGAGCAGTGCCGTTTTTCACGAGAACATCGGCCTTTTCATTCCCTTTCACACCAACATGGCTTGGGATCCACTGCAGGTGTAATGTCCAGCCACTTTCTACTAAGTTGGAGAGTCTCAATCCGCATGCAGTTGTAATGCAGATCCATTACATGACAGTATCATGCACCCTCGCCAATCCTAATAGTCTCCGTACGGTATCCTCCCACTTTACCACTTCCTGGAAAACCAATGGAGATATGACTGGTCCGAAACCTAGGGACACGCCTTCTCACAAAGGCGAGAGGTATGGAAAACCTCAGGATGATTAGTTCAGCCTGGGCTACCCCCGAAGATGTTGCGTTGTAGTGACGAAACAGCCGAAGAAAGTATCCTGACAAGAAGTAGGAATAGAAGAGGGCACTTCCTCTAATAGGTTCTGGGTAGACCTACAATATTACCACCAGAAGCATTACACTGTATTACCATACGCGCTAAACTAAACAGTACTGAAAATGAATCAGCTGTAGTTGCCTTCTCGATCAGCTGTTCCGACTTTTGATTGTTGAAGCGTATTCGTGTTGACGTGTTTCATTTGAGGTTAGTTGGTGGACTGTGTTGGTTTAGTCAATATTCGTGCACTTTTTAATGTGAAAAACAGTTTAAAAGTGCTGTTGAGGGACGATGCCTCAGCCATTGACAAGGCCATCGCTCTCTATCTAAACATTAAAAAAAATTAATATCGAAAACTATAATACTATGTTTTTATATTTATTTCTTTGTGTTTGTGTTTTGTGTATAGATGTTTATTTATCTAATTGTCTTCTTTTGTTATAGTGTTATATATATATATATATATATATATATATATATATATATATATATATATATCACTTTCACTTATGTACTTAAACAAGAATCTTACTTGGTATTTATGCGAGCGCTTTCAGAAGCTAGCGAGTGCTTCCATCTTCTGGCATACTCTAGCTTCAGCGTATGCCAGAAGATGGAAGCACTCGCTAGCTTCTGAAAGCGCTCGCATAAATACCAAGTAAGATTCTTGTTTAAGTACATAAGTGAAAGTGATAAGTGTATACAAGAAAACAGTGTTGCATAATCTACAAATATATATATATATATATATATATAGTTATATTTATTTATATATTGATTTCTTTGTATTTGTGTGTTGTGTATAAATGTTTATTTATTTAACTTCATTGTATTTTATTTTTTTGTTATATTGTTATAAATATTTATCTATTGTTATATTTGTAAATTATTGTTACGTTTTATTTATTGTTATCTGTTTTGTTCTTTTGTTATTAATTGCAATGTTGTTTTTTGTGTGTTGTTATATTTCTCCTTATTGTTATATATTTATTGTTACATATTTATTTTTTAATATTACCGTTATGTTTATATTATGTTTGTTAGGTTTTATAATTTTTTTGTTATTCAAATTTTAATTAAATTTATTATTTTGCCTGATCTAAAATATATTGCTTGGATTATGTTGCTGATGGGCGATGATAACCGTAACTGGTTTTTCGCCAGGGAAAATGAGGTTAGTTTTTGCTGTAATGGTGCCAACTACTGCTGAGAAAACTTTTATCGTAGAGCATTTTTTTCACTCATTTGGAATTGGACAAGCGGGTGGGTCAAGTTTGTCACACACGGCATTAAGTTTTCAAGAACAAAGACACAAAAACGCCTAGTAACGTTGAGAATCTGAGTGTTGTTGAAACATTTCGAGGATCGGGTAGTGTGTCGACACAGCAGAAGGATCGCCTAAGTACTGCCAGTTGTGCAAAACCTAAAAAAACGTTACAAATGTTGCCTCAAATTGATCGGAGGTCATACTGAACACATGTTTATACCCGAGTCTAACCGATTTAGCTTATTTTTATTTGTATGTGTTTTTAAAACTATATAAATAAAATGAAATAAAATAAAATCTTACAACTGTTTATTTTGGCGCGTACGATACGAAGGTAGAAAACGGAAGAGAAATAGACCGAGCTCCATAATATTCGCGAGGATTGGGTTTTATATAACAAAGCACTCTCTGTATTAAGGAATAAAACAGCGTTCCTTCAACATGTACGCTTTAATTTCTAAACTTTTTTACCCCACTTTGTGAGAGGCTGAGTGATATATTTTAATAGAGGAAGAGAGATACTAACGGCTCAACAAGTCGTCGTACTGCTGGCGGAAGCAACTCCAAATAAACCATTAAATCCATTAAGAAGATAAGAGCGTACCATAACCTAATTAATTATCATAACTTTACATTTTTACAATTTAAATTGCATAACTCCTCGCACTATTAGGTTTTAAAATTTTTTAATTAGGCTCTAATAAATATACTCAATTAATAAATAACTGCACAAGACCTTAGAATTAAAACATTTCATTCTCTACGCGTTTCAGTGACTTACGTCATCATTATCAGTGAGGTTACTATGTAATCACAAGTGCAACTCTCCGGTTATTATGTATTAGTCCCGCTGATAATGATAGCTCTTTGAAAATAATGTCATGAGAATATGGCAGCGCAAATATAGCTTCTAAACATGCATTAAGTAGAGTATACATTAGTTACAGTTATCTTTAAGGTCTCTCGTCCTTTAAATGCGTAAACGATGCGACTTTTTGCGACAGGCACTGATCTATCTAAACGTGAAGAGCTATCTATACTTTCATTTAAAGTAGAATAGGAGTGGATAGGTGACAGAGTAGGGATGCGATGTTGTCAGTTCCAACGCATTGACAGTCAACCCGCAATGCCAGCGACTGAAATTGCAGAACGAAGCAAGCTACACCACTAGTAAATCACTCGACCACAGTTACGATGTCAATGAGTGACAAACGGATGTTTAACGTCGAATTGGCAACAAGGCTCACCCACGCAGCAAGATGTGAATTTCCTATTAGCTCAGACGGCTGTAATCCCCACTCCCTCTGGTCGATTTCGCCTACGCAGAATCCTATTCTATTTTAAATCAAACTACACCTGTAAGTGAAGCCGCGTCCATTAGGAGGGTCTTGTTGCACGCATCAAGCTACAACACACTTTTTCCTCTTCATTGGATTTGACGTGCGACTAGCATCATGGATAGCGAGAAACCTATTCATGTTTTCAAAGAAAGGCTACCCTGGTGGGACCAACAAGATGCTAAACACAATATGAGGCACACCACTAATAAATTATGGATTCAAATTTCTGTTGAAATGCAATTTTCATTTTTTTCGGAGATATAGTTTTCCTGACTGAAGGCAACTTTCCACTTTTGCCAGTATGTAAAAAAATGTTTCTCCTCCATTTTGAAGTATTCAAAATGGTTATCCTCATTTACATAGAGATCATTGTATAAATGATGAAACTTTCCGTTGCGAACACTTTTAGCGCAAGATACCATTGAAACCCACTCACGATTTGTTTTTCGTAGTCTCCGTCTAATAAATTACGAAGAATCTAACAATAAAAATAATAATTCGTCACACATCTGAGTACACAAATGGTTCGTGACTTGATAGTAAGTTAACACAACTGACTTCGTTTTATGACAAAACATCAAGTAATTGGTGAATGACGTCATGCAACGAGGCGTACGACAAACGTACTTTGTCGCTGTCGCATATTTTACACATTCAAAGGACAATTAGCCTAACGTATTGCGGACTACTAAGCTACTCAGTTATATGCTATCACATAAAGTAATGAAATATTCGATAAATAGGAACATTCGTAAGATAGTTAAATATAACCTCCAAATATGCTCTAAGTGGAGACTTATTCAAATTATTAGTCTACACGATGTTTGGCTTTCGTAGATCTTCGGGAATGTTCTAAGAGTGTTAAAGAGAGAGAGAGAGAGAGAGAGAGAGAGAGAGAGAGAGAGAGAGAGAATCACAATCGTATAAAGCTATGGATGTAAATATGGAGAGCGGTAAATTGTTACGCATTCTCGTTAAAATTTTCAAGTGATGACGTCACACTAACGATTCGTTTAAATGTGAGGTTTCTTTTTATGGTTTTTAAAATCTGTCCCACTGCGGAATTTCTGAGAACAGCCAGGGCGAGTTATTTTGGGAATACCTACTAGTACCTGGCCCCACCTCCCCGAGCCAATGCCCTTTGAACAATGCTTTGGGAATTCCTCCTAGTCAACCCCTAACAGCTTTCTCTCTGCCACCCTTATTGCTGTTCTAACGTCTCTAGTGTTTAGTTCGTGAGCTCTATCTGTGTATTATTACTTGTATTACTTGTTCGGTATGGAAGTGACAACGACCAGCCACGGTAAGCCATGTGCTCACTTTGAAGGGTATTCGTATGTCGTAAAAAGAAGAAATGTAGACGGAAATTTTGTTTGGCGCTGTTCAAAACAACAATCGAAGAAGTGCCGAGGTATACTTAAGACCAAAGACTCCAACATACTTGCTTCAAACGAACATCAGTGTGGAACTCCGGATGATAGCCGTCTGGAAGTACAGAGGACTCTAGCTCGAGCGAAGAAGAGAGCGCGAGAGGAAGATACTCAGATCCCTACAATATATACTGAGGAGTTAGGTAATTTGCATATAATCGAGGTTATGATTTTGTTACGGAAATGCCGGAACAGCAATCAGCTAAAAGGACATTGTACAACCATCACCCCAGTTCACAAGGAAAGCAGACAGAACCAAAAGCATGTAAAGGAGTTGATCTTCAGGCAGTACAACTAACTATGGGTGACGGTACCTCATTTTTTCTCAGCGATGATAACACAGGGGATAGGAGCATAATTTTTTGTGCAAAATCAGGAAGAGAAGTTCTGAAGACGAAGCAAGACTTTTTTATGGATGGGACATTTAAAAGCTGTAGTAAGCAGCTTACACAGATATATTCAATACACGCAGACTTTGGAAGTTCGACGGGTGAAACAAATATTTATCCTGTTGTGTTCGCTCTCTTAACGAACAAAAAAAAGATACTTACGTCCGTCTGTTCAAGAAAGTACTTGAAATTATTCCAGAATGGAAACCAAGAAATGTCACCGTTGATTTCGAAGCTGCGACGATTTCTGCGCTCCAAGATGTGTTTCCATCGGTTATAATCCACGGATGCCATTTCCATATGAAAAAATGTCTCTGGAGGAAAATTCAAGATTTGGGACTTGTACGTGAGTACAGGGAAAATGAGGAAGTACAAATGCGAGTTCGAATGTGCGCTGCACTTGCTTGCCTTCGACCTGAAGGTGTCGTGGACGGTTGGCTTGAGATACATTCTGGAGCACCTGATGTAACCAAACTAGCTGAATTCTTTGATTACTTTGTTGAAAGATGGTTGGAATATTCTGAAATTCTTTGGAGCTGCTACAAGAGGCGCCATTGAACTACCAACGCCGTTGAAGGGTGGCACAACAAGATTAACAACGTTCTTGGGAAACCAAATCAAAAAATCAGAGATGTGATTGACTGCATGAAAAAAGAAGCGGAAAATTAAGCGTGTACATTGATGAGGTTGGAGTTGCACATGGAAGGCAAACGAAGGAAAACAAAGTACAGTACATGGAATTTGACTAAAGACTGAAAAAAACAGTAGAAAAGAATGAAGAAGATGGTGACATCAGGGCTTGTATAAAAACTATCTCACACCTCCAAAAACTAGAGTAGTTTATTAAACTCAAAACCAAAACCAAAATGAAAAAAAATTTAAAAAATTAATGAAAAAATAAATAAATACAAAAATAAATAAAATGAAAAAATTTTAAAAAATTGACGATGCTTTAATCTGATTTTAAACACGCCTAAATGACAAAAGGCAACTTTTTACATGTAGCCAGCCCAAAGCCTGGATAAAGTGTGATGGGAATCGCTTTATTAATTTATTATATTATAAACATTTAATACAAAGTAAAAAACTGCGGATCGCAGGTTGTGCTGTCACTCATGGGGCAGGTAGCAAGTAGCCAGTATTCATTGTTACGGCGAACTATAGATTTTCACAAATTCCTTAGTGGGACCGATTTTCACTGGTACGGATTTAACCTCACTCTCTTTTCATACTACGCCTGAAAAAGTTACACATCTAAATAAAGTGCTGGAACTTTTGTGCGTGAAAGTGGTTCTAGTGATTCTAAACGTTCAAATGACGCGAGCTTTGATCCTAACACGGAACGTTAGTCTACTTGTGATTCGTTATTTTTTAGGCGCTTCCATAAAATTTCTTTTGTGAAGGATAATCTTGTTCTTGATTCGGTTACCGACCGTACGTTACCATTCACGATGTAACCCCTCCGTATTTTGCAAAGGGTAGTAGCGTGATTTAATTTATTAAAATAACTTTAATTACCTTTATCCACAAATTATTATTCTGTACCTTAATAAGACTCGCCGGGTCAATGTTTTCCTTAATAATTGTATCTTACGACTAACTCAGGCAAACGTTTAATCGTCTGTTTAATCGTTCTAAATAAGACAGGTTACATTAAATTTGTAGTTTGTGTTTACAAAAAAATAATAAATTTGAAGCAATTAAAATAGTCCAAATATTACGCTTTAAATACAATTTGCTTTTTACAAGTTTTTTCTTCACAAATTAAAATACAAATGTTTACATCCTTTAAAAATGTTTTGAGACAAGGCTAGGTTAATGCACGGTGGTATCCTATATTTACTGATTTGATTGAATTGAAAAATATAAAAAATTAAATTTAAAAACATACCTTGGCAATCACTTAAACTTACGTGGCTGGAATAAGTTACACAGGCTCACTTTTATAAGATATTTAATATTTTAAAATAATAAAATAATCTTAGCAAAGCCACTAATAGAATATTTCCACGTAGTTTTTAAATTTTAAAAATAAAATTAATAAAACTTCAACACAAATTTCAACGACTACAAGCCCATGCGATCCTCCGTACAGCGTGTGTCTTGGCAGAATGGACGAAACACTTTTTCTCACAGTAACCTAGCACAAGATTCGAAATATCTCCACCTTTGTATATTCAGAAAAGGCCCTGCATTGGTTCACATACTAAAAATAGCGTCCCTTTTGACTAGCTCTATCATGAAACGTCTTCAAAAAACAAAAATTGCTTTTAAACAAAGCTGATTACATTAATTAAACAACAACTATTTATGCAACATACTGAATTGTAACAAAAACATTTTCAGCATGTTTCAACGAAAATAGAATTGTACTTGACTGAATTATTAAGGTAACCGTTCCTAAGTATTACAAGATAACCGTTTTTAAGTATCACAAGATAACCGTTCCTAAGTATCACAAGATAACCGTTCCTAAGTATCACAAGGTGAATTTAATAACGTACTTCTGTAATTCGTAAGTTTAAACCAGCTCTTCTCATAATTTATTACTGCCTCGCGTTGAAAAACGACGGTGTCTCTACATCTGCAAACAATACCTAAAGTTCAGGTGGCTCTGTGACGTATCGGAGCTGAAATCTAAACCTGATTGATGGAAATGAAGGCAGTAACATAGCGATAGGGCCGGAGAGGCGAATGAAGCTCCGACCAGAACACATGATGATAGCATAAAACGGCTCCCGATTGGTAATAACCTACTCAGAAGACGTTCCGACAGATAGCGCCTACATTGTTTTGTCTAAATGACTAAATTTCATCATATTGACCCTCTTCGTCAACACTGCGCTTTCTCCGTCCACCCATCGACCTTCTTTTAAGCCACTTTTATCGTCTTCCTCCTGGTCTTGTCCAATTTTAGTAGCGTCTCTGGCAAGCTGTTTTACCCGTTAAAAAACGATTTCAACGAACGGAGTAATTAACCTACATTTTGGCCATGTATGTAAAAAGAAACGGGAGACGGTAACGGGTGGACAGGAGGGGTGAATAAAAATTAAATTTCAGGCTAATGTTCAAGGTCATGTATAAGAAAAGAATTGGGAGATAGTAATGCGTAGACATGAAAGGGTTACTAGAAACTAAATTGGAGATAAAAGTTAAAAGCCATGTACAAGACAAGATCGGGAGATAGTAACGCGTTTACATGAAGGGGTTACTAGAAAATAAACTGGATATAAAAGTTCAAATCCATGTATAAGGAAAGAAACGGGAGATAGTAACGCGTAGACATGAAGGGGTTACTAGAAACTAAACTGGAGATAAAAGTTAAAAGCCATGTATAAGAAAAGTTCGGGAGATAGTAACGCGTAGATGTGTAAGGGTTACTAGAAACTAAACTGGAGATAAAGGTTCAACGTCATGTATAAGTTATGAAGCGGTTGAGCGGTCAGGTAGGGGTTACTAGAACCTAAAGGGAAATGTGTACCATTGGTTGAAATTATGTAGAATAATCAGCTAGGAAGGACAGAACTTTGCACTAAATGTTTGTAAATTTCGTAAAGCAAAATGAATATATAAAAACCAGTAACACGATGAACATATAAAATACAACAAAACAGAACTAAGTAGTGGCATTAATGAAAGAAAACGGAAAATCTCCTCAACTGTGAACATATCTGGGTATATGTAGTAACAGATGAATAAATTGCACACACAAAGCCTTTCCACAGGTACTTAAAAAGCTGTCATAGAACATACGAGAAACTAATATGAAATAACTGCGTATGAATACAAGTTAATTGCTCGCGCCAGTCGGCGTTGACCTCTATTGACACCACTCACCTCTTGAAATTCATACAATTTGGATGCAGGCGCGTAGACAAGGTAGGAGTGGCCGCCCACACATTATCCTGCTGCCAATATAACCTAGGCCGAAGTTTTGTGGGAGACATCCTTGAAAGATTGCGTACAACTGTTCTCTCAGGTGATCTGTCTTCTTAGAAACATGTCGCCCAGACCGTCGCGTCACTGTGAGGCCTATTTGGTGTTACATTTATTGTAGAATACAAAGCTGTGTAACTACTTAAGTTATTCGCAAGCAACGGCATTACCATCAGCCAGTTATAACAAGTGCAAGTGTTACACCCTTATACCCTTTAAACACAACATAAACCTGTCAAATGGTTTTTACACTTTTCTACCACAAATCATCGACCATTTTACGTTCCAAGGCTATTCTAACTTTAAACATTTCACTATCACCACCATAATGTCCATTTAGCTTGTCTGTTTGCATGAAGGGTAAAGTTGTGTGGCTCGTTACTTAGGGCCTATATATAAACGTATCCCGTGACATGTCTAAGCCAAGTGGCACGTGAAGAGAGTGGCCCACCTGAGATGTAGAGTCCCCCACAACCACTGCCTCTAAATGCGAGAAAGGGTTAGGCAGCTGATCTTCCACCTTCACCACTTCCCCTCCTGCGTACCTCACGTCTCTTATACTCAAGCACAAGCGCGCCCTTGCTCGTGCTCTGGCACGCGTAAAAACACATTCATCGTATGGTGCACAACGCGCTACGAACGTAGCCTATAGTAACATCTCGCTCGTATATTTGAAGACCTCTATTACTTCGTAACTGTCGACGTAAATGTTTACTTTGATGATGGAATATAGTATCAGAAACGAGTCAGTAGCCAAAACGTAAAACGAAATCGAATTATTCTTTTATTTCTATAAGTCAGCAACTTATTGGCCACCTTGAAATATTTTAGTATATTTGTGGTTTATAGTGTTTTTTCAACATGTTTTGTTTCTTAGTTTCCAGTACTTGTTCCTACCACTCATTTCTACCATTATATGTTTCTACCATTAACTATTTCTACCAGTAGCTGTTCCTACCTGTAGCTGTACATTAGCGGTTTCAATTCCTTTTTAACGTTCTCTAACTAAACCTGTAAACCTGTTTGCATGCTTGTGTAGCGTAAAACTCCCCCCCCCCACGACCGCCAAACCATCGCACACGGCATAGTCTAAGGGCCGGGGGCGCTCTTGTCTAAGTTTCCCTCTTTAGACGTAAACCATAGGGAAAATTTCACCAGGCCGGGTTTTACATTTCGAGAAAACCAACGCTGGAACAAAAAGTTCGCCTCGTCGCAGCCGTAAGTGTAACGGGTTCCAGAGAGCGTCCTACGGTCCTTCGGCCGAGTACACGGCAAATCTAGGCGCGACCCAGGGAGTGGCAAGTGCTTGGCCAACTTCTCTCCCTCCGCTAAACTTGTTTACCAGTGTCTCTGCCAACCTTGGCAACACTTCGCTCTCTCTAGCGTGCGTTATCGTTGCATAGACATGCCGAGCGAAGCCAAGCGGCCGGAAGCGGAAGCTGACCTCAACTAATACCAAATTAAATAGGAAATGTGTGATGGTCTGAACCTGCCCCAATATATCTCTAATGTTTTGTCCAACTTAAGCCTTCTTAGATTAAATAATATTTATATATAGTAAATAAATGATGTATATTTATAAATATATATAAATTTATATATTATGTAAATTATAAATACACATAATTTATTTATTAAAGTACAAACATTTCAATAGCAAAAATATTTCTTATTGAAACCAAATTTCAAAAGTATATTACATAATAAAAAAAGTTCAAATACATTTTTTGTTTTTAATTTGTAGTGATGATACTTGATGTTAATACAGTTTTTCAATTATAAACTCATAAAATATACACATCTAGTCGGACGTGTATGATGCAGGATCTAATGACGCCCGTAACGGCTTTTCCGGGCTTCGTTTAGCGAATTAAAATATTTCGAAGCCGATCCGGTTTCAAGGTTATACGCATTCACACTACTGTGTCATCGCATTGTTGGCAAGTGAAGGACGCGTCCAAGCCTACAGAAATGCCTTTATAAGTCGCCTCTGCAGGTTTTTGTTTCCGCGAAACTCCGTTGCATCATCGTTTTCAGGTTTCAGATAGTGACCGTTTGTGGTGCGTAGGCGACGTTTTATATCTATCTAGCATTTAATCGCCATTTTGGGCATAGTTCTGCGTTGCGCAACTTTAGAGTCTGATCTACGTATCGTAAAAACCTGTGGCTTCTGGCCACACAACACACACCATTGATTTATCATGTGGAAAATGCATTTAAATTTTAAATATAGGTCAAATTAAATTCTTTTTTCCGCAAACAATTCGTTCCTCAAGGTCGACTGTAGGGAAGCATTTCCATTTTCCCGCAGCCAATAATAGCTACATGAAGCGTAATACTATATTCAAGTAAATATGCTGTAACGTTTCAAAATCTGTTGCAAATAATTATTGCTGAATGAATTTGTTTTCAACAAATATAATAAAAATGTAGATAAAACCGGGAAGGTAGCTTTCTCCACCCTTGCCCACTTGATACCACAATTAACACAACCCTTACCTAAAGTATCACCTACTTCTATGTCTCTATCACCAATATTCTCCCTCATACAAGGGTTGCTAGTAGCACAGGCTACTTATAGCCTCACGATTCCCGCTAGCCTCTACCAGGGTCTGGATCCAAACATCCCACTATCCTACATACAATGATACTTTCATCTGGCTTCCTTAAGAACTACAGACTTTTAAAATAAATACAAAATTTGTTCACATAATTTATTTCGTGCATCTGCCAGAACAATAATGTATACCTGCAAAATAATGTTTAAACCTGTCGTTATATTTTGATGAAAGGCGCCATAGTGGGGTTAAAATTTAAATTCATTTTACCAGCTTTTATTTTTACTTGTCAAGGACTTATGGTTTCCATGACAACAGGTCTTAATAGACCAGATTATGTCCCTCGAGTGTTTAATGAGTATATATATATATATTTAAACAACATAGGTTATTCAAATACAAGAATATTTATTAATTTATATCCAAAGCTTTTCGTTGGTAAACAGTACCAACATCATCAGGAATGAAAATTACAGGAATAAAAATTACAATCATATATATATATATATATAAGTATGAGTGTGCTCGCGTGCAAAGGTGTGTGTGTGTGTGTGTGTGTGTGTGTGTGTTCGCGCGCTCGCGTGTAATTTTGTGTGTGTGTGTGTGTGCGCTCGCGTGCAAATGTGTAAATGTGCGTGTGTGTGTGTGTGTGTTTGTGTGTACGCGTGCGTGTAAGTAACTGAACTACGCGTAAAGGTACCGGTGTACTGAAACGATTTGGAAATGCTGGATCAAATACCTTTATAATTTTAATTCATCTAAAAATTTAGTTACACGGTAGTCAAAACCAAAACTCAAACTGTTTTTCCCTAATGTCCCTCTCGCTGTCTAGGCCTTGCCATCCAGTTTCTTGGTTTCTCTTTGCACTGTCTTTATATGTTCTTACTTTCTTCCCCTTCACGCGCCACTACCCGCGCAGGGTTTTACTTCTTTATATAAGTACTCGTAGGAGATATTAAAGTTATACTTTGTTGGAGAAAAATAGCGAGGAAGAGGAGAAGAATCACCGTCTGGGTAAAGTAGTTACTGGCAGCAGTGGTGATACTAACACAATGCTTGTGACCAGTCGAGTTGGAGGAATTATCGCTTATGGAGGACGTGAAAGGATAATAAATACAGGTAGATAAAAGTGGAGGGGGAAGAGGGGAGGATAAATTTGTATCTGGATAGTTTTGCGTCTGAACCCGCTTATCCGACGTTTCTATCCATTACATTAGCGCAGGAATAAGGATAGGTTAGAAAACAGGGCTGAAGAACTGACGTAACGAAACTATAGCAATGGGAGTAGGGGTAACTTATGCCTCGCGTGGGCAGGGACGAAAAGGAACCTCTGAATGTAGAGCCTGTTCATAGGATGCACTACATCACAAAACGGTAGTACTAGTTATGCATTCACATCTCAGCTTGGATTAGTCACCTCCACCCAAAGCGGCGCTAAAGTGATGTAACACCCCTCTCTATCCCCCAGGTTCCCTGCGCGATCCATCCAGGAGTTGTTTGTGGCAGGGACTCTTACTTGCCAGGTTTTTTCGTCCCGCTCTTAGCGCGACATATAACGTACTGTTTCACTTTACTATCTCCTGACTTTACATGGAAAGAGCCTATGAGCTTGGTACATGGGTAGTCTTTCCGAATCAGTCACTTGCGATAGGGGTACATGTGGGAAGGAGGCAGCTCTCTAGAGGTACACGATCCAGACCCGGGGACAAGAAGGCAAGAGATAAAAAGTACGAAGGACAATCTCGTCTGGATCATACATCTTCAGTCTGTCGTCATAGACATTTTAAAACGCATTCAACCAACACATTTTAACTACTCAAATAAATAATATATCATTCCAGGGGATCGGCGAATCGGAGTTTTGTATGTTGACCTCTCCCAGAAAAGTTAAAACTTTAAAGTCTTTATATAGCTTATAAGATTATTTTAAATTTTTTGAAGCAAATTACACATTAATTTCAAACTCTCTCAAGGAAATGCAAACATTATAACATCAAGATAGTTTTCGTATAAAACAATTTGGCAGTAAACGTGTGTACAAAGCGCGTAACTCCGTTTGACAAAGGCCGCATATAAAACTTTCCGAGGGCGCCCACAAGGACCAGCTGTGGTTATATCGGTCAGAAAATCTCCGCAACAGAGGGCGAAGTATTCAACGAGCTTTTAAACAAGTCTCTTATACTTAATATTTCTTTATATAATGATAAATTGTAAACAATACAAATTTAAAGTTTTCTTTGAACACCTGATTATTTCCTGAAAGACTTTACCCTGGCACCTTACACAAGCACCATCCTTTACAAGTACTTAAATAATCGTCATTGACTGCTCTTTAAATTTATCGTATTTAAATTAAGAAAAACTAATTTATTTAAAGTTTTAAAGAGTATGTAATTCTAAATGATAGACATACAATGGTATCTATTTCAAAAATTTTGCTTTTTAAGAATGAATTAGCACCCTTTTCTCTCATGTAAACATCCCCTACTCAAGAACGGATTTTGAGCCCGCAACTGTCTCCTTTAAATAACATTTGTCCACCCAAACAGTACATTCACAATCGTGTTTAACACAGACAAGTGATTTTTGCTCAAGTTGGCAACAGTACGGTACAAGTGGCAGGCCTGGTTGTCATAGTTACCAAAGCGGTAAGCAACGAGTTTCCTTTCCCAAGGCATCGCATTACCGGTGATTGTTGGTTTGTGCACCCGATGACAAGTTTTCTCATTACAGCTGACTGACGCGTCATTTCTCATGCAAATACAACAGCTGTTAATAGCTTTACTTAATCTTACTTTATGTATTGAGGGGCTAGTCGCTTGTTTAACATGTTTTTATATATTAATACAGTATGCACGCGTTTGCACACACACGAATGGGTGATGTTCCTTGAAGATGGCTTTATACGGTAATAAACAACTCTCCCGGCCTAATTAAAGAAGCAAGACGGTACAAAAATAACATCTGACACAACGAGAAGGCAGCAACCGGACTTGGGACAAATAGGTCTTTATAACGCTAACAATCAGGCCAAGTCTTTAATTAGGTTAAATCACTGCAGCCGGCGCGCCGCTCGATGGAATGGCTGACCGGATTCTGTGAAAAGTACTTTTACTCAAGTCTTGTTTCGCCAACTTACGGCATTTGTCGTTTTTATAACCAAACATATCCTAGAGTGACCTAACCTAATCATAAATAACCTAACCTACCTCAACGTAACATAAGCTAAACTTACTTTACCTAACCTATTCTATCACAACATTAGTTTAACGTAAACTAAAATAATAAAATTTAAACTCACCTGACAGTGCCTAGCATAACCTAACCTAACCTATCCTAACGTAACAAAGTAATCATACTTTACCAAACTTGACCTTTCACAACATATTTTAAGGTAAACTAAAATAATGAAACACAACCTAACCTGACCTTGCTTGACATAACCTAACCTATTCTAACATAAAATAATCTAATTATATTTTACCTATTTTATTCTTGTCGTATATAGCATGACTCAACTTGGCCTATTATAACCTAATAATCAAATATAATCTAACCTGTCCGTTCCAACCTAACCTAACGTAAAATAACCTACCAACATTTTATCTAACCTATTCTAGTCATATATAACATTACCTAACCTATTACAACCTAATAATCAAATGTAATCTAACCTGACCTTGCCTTACATAAGCTAACCCAACCTATCCTAACGTAAAATAACCTAATCCTATTTTACCTAACTCAATCTATTCATTTATACCATGACTTTTATAACCTAATTTGTTCTATTGAAGTCACAAATTACCTAACCGCTCCAAACTTAACCTAATTCGATGTGAAGTAGACATGTAAAGGTCTACCTTCGGCACTTACATGTGGGATACAGGAAGAGGCGTAACAATCCTTTGTCATTGGAGTAGGAGAGGATTATATCCTTGTCAGGAAGTAGGGGACTATTTCAAGTTAAAGAAGACCCAATTAATCCAATTAATAAATAATTAACTGCATAGTATTATATGCAGTGTTAAAAACCTGTTCTTCGTATCCAATTCTATTTTTGTAATAAAAACGAATAAAATGATTTTTGCAGTGAATACTTATTGGTGCGCTTGAACAGAAAAATTATCTGAGAAAAAAATTTCCGCGTTGACCTCATTGTATACAGTTGAATATTCGCTCTGCATACAACTATTTTAGCTTAAATTAAGTGATAACATATACAACAGCTGATTTTATGTTATAGGTTATGTTGTAAAACAGCTGTTTTAAAACGTAGGTTGTTACTTTATATTATTTATTAGGAATATACTGGGGTTGAATTTAATAATAAATACATAAAAATCTATTAACCACAAACCTTCTTTACTTAACCTTTATGTACATTTCGGTTACCAAGTAACCATCCTCAGAGGATGATTGGTAACTGAAATGTACATAAGGGGAAAATAAAGAAAGTTTGTTGTTCAGAAGTTTCTATGTATTTATTATTTTGTTACTTTATTATGATTAAATTCGTTCTATTAGCTCACACTCTCCTGATAACTATCTTGTAAGAATTTACAATCGTTAATAAAATATGTTTTTATTCATCCAATCAAGTTCAAATACATTTTGTTTAACCTATAGTGGATAACAATTGATGTTGATACAGATTTTTCAAATATTTATTCAATAATTAAATTATAAAAATTTGGGGGATTTAGGTAGGATTCGAACTGAGAATCTACGTGTTCGGAGTCTAGCGCTTTGGTACTGAGCCAACTTTCACATATCTAGTATTTAATTCTCAAAAATGTATATGAATTTTACTTTTCCCCCCATCTGGTTGTCATCGATAATTGCACAACCTTAAACTGTTGCCATGGTTATTGCACAATATCATAAATAATGCTCTAGGATTAAAAATGAATGAAAATAATACTAAACAAACTGGATTAACAGTATCGAACGTTGCTTCACAAACGGACAATGACAAAATCAAAGCGACGGGAAAAAAGCCTATAAATTGTAACAAACAAAATTAATAGTTCAACGCCATACATAGAAAGGAAAACGGAAAATTGCAAGGAAATTCGCGTCCTATTTTGTCACTTAATATTGTTATTATAACATATTTAATTAATTATAATTATAAATTTAAAAAAGACTAAAATCAAAATTGTCTTTGTTGACCTAAGTAGGAATTGACTTTAAAAAATTATTTTATATTACTTGTTTATTGTATGGCCCCAAGTTAAATGTTATATTGCAGTCAATGTTTCTCACAAAGACTACAATAGGAACGGGGCCACTTGTCGGGGACAGTTGAGCGTCATGTTAACACCAAGCTATGGAGGTGGCACCTATCGCGTAGGCCTGGGCGCCTACTTTCACTAAATACACTTTGGCACGTCACAGAGCAATACGCGTTGGGATTGGCTAAGCGCCGCGCATCGGTGTGTTTAGGGCGTGTAATTAATTTCCGGGTGTTTATAGCGTGATAAATGTTAACGACACGTATGATATCCGTCAATCCTTGTAGCCAGCGACAGGACAAATTCGCGGATGGCGATTGTATATAAATAAGCCTGTATTTGCATTTGTTGAGTTGTTTGTATGGTTAAACGTTTCAGAAATGTTAACAATATTGCGTGAATTAATTCGAAATTTGTAAAGATTACCAGAGTAAAGCAATAATCCTGACAAAGATCTAAACACCATTAAATATCTAGCGTGAAGAAAAGCACACAATAATGGATAAGTTAATAGATTAACTAAACACGAAAACAGCATAGCACAAGATAAAATTTAATATATGTCACAAATATAAAAACCTCAAATATTATAACCAAACAACTCCTCATAACAGTGAACAAACTAGCAATAAATACAAACTTACAAAATGTAAAAGCTGAAAACTAATTTAAATTGGATAAACAGGCCGAAGATTAAAACAAACGAAGAAGAACAAAGAAGCAGAAGCAACGCGAGTAGGTTATATAAAGCAAGTAACACAATAAACACAAATGATCAGTTACACACAACATAAATTCTTCGCATACACTCGGTTGGGTGTAGTGAAATACAAACACCATTCAACACAAAGACACAATACAATACCCGTACACACCTGTGTGGCGCTGTTTTGTATTCCAGCAAAATGTACCTAGAGAAAAATAGTGCCTTAGGTGGGTTGTAAAATAGCATTTCGGTTCTGAATGAGAGAGAAGGAAAGAAATTAAGAGGGGAAGAAGGACAGATGGAGAGGAAAGAAACGAAGGAGAGATAAGAGGAAAGAAAATGTAGAGGGTGAGATGATGTAGACGGAAAGAGAGAGAAAAAAGAAGAGCCGTAAGGGAAATTCTATAAGAAGGCACGTGGGAAAGGAATGTAGAGTGGGAGAGAAATAGATGGAGAGGAAAGAAGTGAGGAAGAAATAAAATAAAATAAAATAAAGAGTAGGAGATGAGATAGATGGACAGAGAAAACGATGAAAAGTAGGGAACGAAAGAAATAGAGAGGCAGTGGAAGAGAAAATAGACGAAGAGATAAGAAAAGTTATATGGAAACACGTGGGAAGGGAATGTAGAGGGGAAGGGAAGATGGAGAGGAGAGACAGAGAGAGAAGGAGAGAGAGAGAGGAAGAGAAAAGAAGAAACGATATATATAACGGCACAGAGGGAAGAGAATATAGAGGGCGAGAGAAGATATAGGATACAATGAAAGGGAATAGTGGATGGATAACGATATAACGAGAAGGAGGAAAGGAAATTTACAGAGCGAGAAGAGATAGATAAATAGGAAGAGTAGGAGTGAGACAGAAGAAGTTGCGGAAGGGAAATACATAGAGAGATATGAGGTAGATGGACAGAGAGAAAGTAATAGGGAAAAGGGAGATAAGTGAAATGTAATATATAAATGGGGAGGAGATGCAGGTAGTAACATAAAGAGGGGAAAGAGAAGAGGGAGGGGCGGTTTTAGAGGGTAGTCCGATATTAAAAGTTATTACTAAATCACCCGTCACGTCGCAGCCACAGCCGGACCTGTGAGTCTTGTTACCTAGGCTCCGTGAAGGATTAGCCTGATTGACCTTGAGGATGTCTGTGTAATCCTATAAGCCTCATACATTATACCGATAGCATCGATAGTATTAAATGCAAATGACAGGTTCGCACAGTCCAACGGGCTGTTCGATTAATCGATGTGCGTTTTAAAGGACTTGATTGCTACGTGTGCGCGCGCCCGTGTGCGTTTAGATTGATTAACAGTGATGTTTACTAACAGCAAATGACTTCTACAATTTCTTTAGTGACCAATTGTCAATAAATAATTTATTTTTGCACTAGGCAGTGTCACTACAAAAAGCCAACCCCGTTGCCATGTGTAGATAGTAATAAAGTTAAAGCGTAATGCATCCGCCCAGGATGAAGGGGCAACACATGCGCCAGGATACATTAACCCTTCATCTGGCAAAACGATATTTTATCGCCTCGAGAACCCTTATTTTACCAGCTGAAATTTCAAATCTTCAATTTCACGTATAATTCATTTATTTAGGACCTTACAGAATGTCCTGTAAACTATCGATGTTCCCCATATATAATGCTCTAGTGCGACACAGTCGATCTTCCACATTTCTTTAGTTTTAATTCGATCCCTACATATTCATTATACAAAACTATACATAATTTATGATTCTAGAATACGTCTTTTACAAAATCTACGTCTTGTAACCTTCATAAACTAACTTTTACAAAAAATATGTGAAAATATATATAGGGTAAGTAATATATATATATATATATTACTATTGCTGAATTAATTTTAGTTTTATATGGGAAAAAACTTTCCACAAAAAGGGGCAAGGTATGCAATATAGTTATTTCTTCCCAAGAAATAACCATAAGCCTTTGGCTTAAAATAAGTTATAACATATGATTTTATAAAACAGCTGATTTTATAAATAATATTCGAGCTGGCTTGTGAGTGAAAGTTATAATTAAATAATAAAAATATATACAACTCACAAATATACAATATTTTATTTCAAACGCGTTTCGACGACTACTTTGTCGTCATCTTCAGTGAAAATACACAAATGAAATTAACTAAAAGATATGTATATATTAAACATAACCTATAAAGTTTTAGCTAAAACTTTATAGGTTATGTTTAATATATACATATCTTTTAGTTAATTTCATTTGTGTATTTTCACTGAAGATGACGACAAAGTAGTCGTCGAAACGCGTTTGAAATAAAATATTGTATATTTGTGAGTTGTATATATTTTTATTATTTAATTATAGCTGATTTTATGTTATAGGTTATGTGGTAGAACAATTGTTTTAATGCATAGGTAATGTTACTTTATTTTTACCTATTATTTGTATTTATTTAATAAAAAGTAACTAAAATAAAATTTTACTTTGTTGACCTAAGTAGGAATTGCCTTTAAAAAATCTTGTTTATGTTACTTTTTTTTACAAAAAAAATATGATTTAAAAATAATACATGAAAATAATATAATCCTTAAAGTAATAATAATTAGCACGATAATGTTAGTATGTTACATTGAAAACAATCTTTTGCCTTTTTGAGCTAAGCAATATTTTCCTTCTAATTCTGATGAAAATAATTAATTAAATGAAGTACTCATTGAAATTTTTTTATTATTTCAAAAACTATATTTTTATGTAAAAAACTAAATTCTGCACCTTATAAAAAGTTTACAATGCTGTAGCAAAATATTCAATGGAAAGTTTACTTGCATATTTTTAAAATTACAATAAATATAAATAAATTAACTTGACCTATGTGTTAAAACAGCTGTTCTACCACATTACCTATGACATAGAATAAGCTGTTTTATGAAATCATATCTTATCACTTATTCAAGCCAAATGGACCTTGCCTCGTTTGTAAAAATGTTTCTTCCATATAAAACTAAAATTAATTCATATTAATTTTAATTAATGAATTTATATTTGAAAAAAAAACTGTATTAACATCAAGTGTCGTCCAGTACAGGTGTCATCCAGTACAAGTGTCGTCCACTACAGGTTTAAGCAAATGAGTTTGAACTTGAGTGGATGAATAAAAAGTATTTCATTAACGATGAAATGTTTGTACAAGATACATATAAGGAGATTGTGAACTAATAGAAGGGACTGAATAAAACGAAATCCCTACATATGACTGATGTCTAATGGCGTTGCTATGGTAACGGTGTTGTACTCTGAGCCGAGCTTTCGCGGCCACTGGAGGAATTCCTCTCCTGGAGGGTTGTCAAGGACAGCTGATCGCATCGCGAGATGACATCAAGACAATCGATCGACAGTTCGAAGGTCTTCGAGTACCAACTGTTTAACGTGTAATTCCATTGTAAAGTGCGGTATCTGAGTGTAAGAATGACGTCACATAGTCCTGGTTACTAGTCATATTTCCGTCATGGGTTTAAAAAAAATTATTTATAAGGAAATTAAACCGTGATATTCTAAGCAATCTAAGAATACGTTTTCGACAGGACTGACGTCAGACAACGCCTGCAAGCGTACAGTGGAATCTTTCAGCACCAAGTTACGATATTCTTCACGTAAACAGGAACCCCTCAAGACTGCAGATACATGGCACTTCCTTCAAGCAGTCCGTATTTACCTGTATTTGTGTATTCTCTCTATAAGGCAGGTTGTGGGCCTTTATGCTGGCAACCGATATTGCTTTATCCCATTAAAACATGCCCCTATTAATTTAATGTTACTTTAAATTATATTACTATTTCTCTCCCCTTCCCCTCTCTTATTCACTCTTTTCTCTCACGTTATTATTCTCTCTCGCTCTCCCTCCCCTTCTCTCTTTGACCCTTCCTATATCTATTTCGCTTAACCTCTTTCTGTCTCTGTTACATTTTCTCATTTTCTATCTCTTCGTTACTCTCCTCTCCCTCTTACTGTCTCTTCGTCTGTGTATCTTTCTATCTCTTTCTCTGTGCATTGTTTCTTGTCTATTCGGCGGTTTATGTGTATGTACCGTTTCTCTAATCCTTCTTCTTCTTCCCTTGTTACTGTCACTGTAACTCTCTCTCTCTCTCTCTCTCTCTCTTCCATTATAAGTCCCTCCTTCTCCTCTTTCTGTCTTTATCGTCTAGAATAATCTTTTTTTTTCTTCTCCTAGTCTCTTATTGTCTGTCCGTGTCTCTCTCTTCTTCTCACTCTGACTCTCTATTTATCTCTCCTAATCACACTCTTCTTCCAGTTTTTCTATCTCTGTCACTCTTTCTCTATCTTCACGAATTTTTGTTTCTCTCTTACTCTTTTGTTTCTACTGTAACCAAACCTCTCTATCTATCTTGCTCTCGCTTTCTCTCCCAATCATTTCTTTTCCTTTCTCTCTTAGTGTCTGTCTATCTCTCTTTCTCTGACTTTCTATTTTTTCTCTTTCTATATAATTTGTAATCTGTCTCGCTCTCCCCCTCTGTAATTCTACCTATCACTATTTCGCTTAACCTCTTTCTGTCTCTAACACATTCTTTCTGTCTCTCTCTCACTCCTCTCTCTCTCTCTCTCTCTCTCTCTCTCTCTCTCTCTCTCTCTCTCTCTCTCTCTCTCTCTCTCTCTCTCTGTTCCATCGTCCCTGTCTGTCTATCTTTCTATCTCTTTCTCCGTGCTATTGTTTCTTGTCTATTCGTTAGTTTATGTTTATGAACCGTTCCTCACTCTATTCCCCTCTCTTTTCATCCCTGTCTCTGTCATTCTCTCTCTCTCTCTCTCTCCATTTATCAATTTCTCTTTCTCAACTTTCTGTCTCTATCTTCTAACAGACTCTTAGTTTTACTGCTCTTTGCCTCTTTTGTTTGCCTGTCTGTCTCTCTTTCTCTCTCTCTCTGTCTCTCTCTCTCCCTCTCTCTGTCTCTCTATTTTTCTCTCCCAATTACACTCTCCTTCCCACATTTCGGTCTCTCTCTCTCTCTCTCTCTCTCTCTCTCTCTCTCTCTCTCTCTATCTATCTATCTATCTATCTATCTATCTATCTCTCTCTCTGTACACAAGGGTTCGCTTAGTTTAAAGTGAATACATAAAGTTATAGCGCGACATAATATTATTCAAACATTTCCACCTAATTGCAAAAGCACGCTACATCTAGAAGTAGGACTAAGTTGAAATACCACTAGCACTAGCATAATTTTAAACTTGCGCCGAAGGGAAAAGCAACCATAACTAGGCCCAACACAGAGTTATACAACACTTTCCGCAATATAATTATCCTTATTTAATTATGTTTCCAAATTTCTTTGCATGTAGCGCTGATAAATTTAGTCGTCTAATTACAGCTCTGGGTTAAACTCCCGCGTTTCCGGTTGCAGAAATCCTTCGGCGCGCGTTCAACAGCCAGAGGTAGGTTTGTGGCGGTAATACGTTTCCTCATTACACGTCACGTGGGAGACACGATACGGGCTTCCGAAAGTGGCTCGCATTCGTAACCAGTAAAATGAATCTGTGCAAACATGTAATAGTAGGGTGATTTATTTGTATATATTGCTCCATTGCGTCAATGTATTAACGTATATATCTATCGGCAATAAATGTACGTCAAGTTAAAATACTGGAGTCTTTCATGCACTTCGGAGTTCTTAGGTATTTTGTAACAACTCTGGGGCGCTCTTGTGAACCGGGCTTTGAACCTTCTCACTTTATACGTGACGGATGTCAGTGGTGTTACATTAATAGGGATAGGGTGGCTGTCTTCAACACAAGGAACTTCCACAACTTCAACTTTCACAAGGAACTTCAACACAAGTACAAATATTGCGCGCGCGCGCACACACACATATATATATATATATATTATTGTTCAAATTTTTAATCGTTAAAAATCTTTTTATTCATCCAATCGAATTGAAATACATAAATTTATAGTGGATGACACATGATGTTAATACAACGGCCAGTGGTGTGTCTGAGGCACGGTGCGTGTGAGGTATCACGCCTTGCTGGCATCGCGTTCGCTTATCAAGAAGCTAGGTGACCTTAACGCGCGTTCAAGGCAGGCGTTACACGTGATAACAAGACTTCCCGCACGTCACCACTTCCTGTTCCGGTAGACAGCTCAGGCAGGTACCCGGAACGAGTATTCCCTAAAAACGTGCATTTCCTCCCGTTCCAGTGAAGCTAACACAACTAGAGGACGTCAGACCTGTCATAACCAGACGTTTTGTTGTCTTCCCGATTCACGGTTCCACTGACGTTGAATTGCCTAACCCACAGCGCCGTATTTATCTGTTTGAGTCTGAAGTGCATGCAAGAGCAACAGAATTTCTCGTAAACCTTGGTTTTCTATACATACCCAGATCAGTACTACTGTTACAATGAAGAGACAAAGTGAGGAGAGATTGTTGCATCCTGTATATTATTTCCCTTTATACATTTATTTCAAGCTGAAGCTTTTCGCTGATGAACATTATCAGCATTTTCAAAACGTTTTTAATATGGTATAGTTCTGTAAACGTAGCAGGACAATATGTATATATCGAAATCTTGTTGCTGTTCATGACGAGCTGGTTGTAAATTACAAATTACACTTTTGCTATTACTTGTGACCAGACATTTGTTAACAAAAAGTTGTTAATTGTTAACTTGCACTTGGAGGAAACGTTTTCATATTACGACTTCTTCATCCTCGTATTTTTGCCGCTAGGAATGCTGCTGTTGTGCTTCCTCTGTACAATTTTTTTGAAAGTTAGAAGTGATGTGATCGAAAAGTATGTGTGATTTGTGCCGTGTTTGTTCATTTAAGATGTCATTTTTATGTGTGTTGCTATGTCTGTATATTTCATACTGTTCTAGTGTGTTTAATAACAAAGGCCATAAATTAAACACACTAGAACAGTTTGAAATATATAGACATAGCAATGAACAAACACGGCACAAATCACATACTTTTCGATCACATCACTCCTAACTTTCAAAAAAATGGTACCGAGGAAGCACAACAGCAGCATTCCTAGCGGCAAAAATACGAGGCTGAAGAAGTCATAAGACGAAAACGTTTCCTCCAAGTGTAAGTTAACAATTAACAACTTTTAGTTAACAAACGTCTGGTCGCAAGTAATAGCAAGAGTGTAATTTGTA
>JBAIZL010000008.1:7490000-7492500 GCA_036971475.1 Prosapia bicincta
CCTTAATCACTTTTTACTCCACCTCCAACTAGCGTGACCCGACCACAAGTTTTTTTTTTAATTCCTTCTATCAGTTCAAACCCTTCCCAATTTTTTTTTTATTCCCAGTTGATGCTCCAAAATTAGGACACGTAATCAGTCCTTGAATGCGACTCGTATATATACAAAGTAAGATTCTTGTTTAAGCATATTATAGTTTAGTATACTAAGTGAATGCAAGAAAACAGTGTTGCAAAGTTTAAATATCTGTATAATAATTTAATTAATTAAATAATTTTAGTGTTATATTGGAGGAAAACCATTCACAAAAGGGACAAAGTATGCCATATAGTTATTTGGTCCCATTTGGCTTAAAGGCTTGAAATAAGTAATATCATATGGTTTGATACAACAGCTGATTTTATGTTACAGGTTACATGGCAGAACAGGTGTTTTAACGCAAGGTTATTATTCTACATTTATGTTAATTGTACTTACTTACTTACTAGCCAACGCCCACTCTTGGCTGTTGGGCCATTTGGTGGCGCGCTGACCAGTAGAGGCGAGAGATCTCTTCTTCCTTCGTGTCGTTCAGGGGTCCAAGGTCCAGAGCTGTACATGACTGGAGGTGCTCAGCTGTCATGTCTTCCCCGCTGTCACATAGGGTGCACCTGGGAGACGAGAAGACGTGTATCTTGTTTAGGTGTGCAGCTAGGTAATCGTGTCCAGTTGTGAGTCTAAAAAGTGCAACCCCGTCCCGTCGGGGTAACATGTTGTTAATTGGCCCGTTTTCGACAAGAGTAGCCCAACGTTTATTAAGAGATGCTTCTCGTAAGTAGGCTTGAGTGCTCCTCTTTATTGCAGCATTTATTTGTATTTTTATGGAGGGGAGCGAAGTTGCTACGCTCGGCTGTGGGAGCGTTGTTCCTTTTTTCGCCAATGAGTCGGCTAATTCATTACCTCTTATATCCACGTGGCTGGGGATCCATTGTAATTCAATTTTCCATCCCCTATTCATTAGTTTTGACAAATTTTGACGGCAGGCTAGAGTGGATCTGCAATCGGTCTTCTTGTTATTTGTTACGGCCATTATTGCAGCCATTGAGTCTACAAGAAAGACTGCTTGTGCCGGTGTCTTTATTTTCTTCATTTCGTTTGATGCCGCTAGTATGGGGGGTGATGTTGATCGCCTGCACGTGGTGCCCCCTGCCTGAAATAACTGAACGATCAACACGAGGCTCGCCTTCAGCACGCTGACCATAAAATGAGAGGCCTTCAACAAAAAAAAAGAGTTTTAAACGGTCCTTCTCAGGACCTGGACGCGAGCCTCCGCATTCTGTATTGGAATGCTGGAGGCCTCAACAGCAGTAAATTTGTAGAATTTATGTTAATTGTAATTATTTAATAAAAACTAAATAGAATAATTTTTTTCTGACCTAATTAGGAATTGAATTTAACAAGTTTTGTTTGTATTACTTGTTTTAAAATAACTTTGAGGTCAGATAAAAGCAGATAACATCGTCATATTCCATCTATAATAGGTACCCGATTGCGATTCACGCCGCCGGAAGTACGATCACGCGCAAAAAAGGTACTTCCGGTGTTGAGTCAAGAACGATACAAAAACGCAATATTCCTAAACTCATGGAACATCCGACTGTAAGAAAACTCAGGACATCTCTCTTCTTACTTACCTCGAGATGTCTTCGAATTGATTATTTGGGAGGTTGGGAGCATTTGCCGTGTTCACTTTCAAGCCACACCTGGTAGGTAATTCGTTCGAGGATGACCAAGAACCATCCCGAATCCTTCCACTCGAATATCCCAATCCTGCTTGTTCCCCTTCAATATCGCCATTAGAAATTCTTTTAAAGTCCCTACCATAGCGGAAATCGTCCTTTCTCTCCCATGTTATACCCTTTGGCAAAGGTGAAAGTTCAGTCTATCCACACTGACTGGCTGTCAGTAGCTCCTATCTTTAGACTAAGACCCAAGGTACTCCTGGAGCCTCCATACCAACTGTAATCTACGTCCTCTCCTAACCTTCCAGCACCTTCCGTCATAACCTAGGTTAGGATGTAGTATTAAGGTTCTTTGTACCTGGTTTTTAATTTATTAGCTTTAAGCTCTTTGTACCAAGTTGCATAGGTTAAGTAGTAATCTTGAGTCATGTATCTTCAGACTTAAGTCGCCTTGTTAACTTTAAGTTCTTTCTACTTGGATGTCTGTGTTTGTAGTTAGCACAGGTCCCAGGACCAAGAGCTGTGTTAACCTTGTATAATATAGTAAACATGGTTTTTTTGGAACAATATATCATAGATTCATGGTCCTACACACAAATCAAATAAGAGCCCTTCTACTTGGAAATAATCTGGACCATTGCCGAATACCAAAAGCCGTTCCTATCCGCAACCATTGTCACGTGACAGACGCTGCATACCCTCGGAGCGGGGGCACCAAACCCCACCTTCTATTTAAAGACAGCTCATCTTTTTGAGCAATATTGTTACCGTATAAAACC